>JBBPUM010000206.1:0-23344 GCA_038094695.1 Chiua aff. virens
TTTATTCTATTCCCTTCCACTCTTTTTGCGACGCAGTTACATTGTTCCTCCTCCAATAATGATACTTACAACGTTCCGAATAGCTTGACAGTCCAGTGTGAATCCCCCGAATAAATAGTTCCAAACAGAGTGCACACCAGTGGGGAAATTGGGTACAGCCCCGACCGCGTTCAAAAGTAAGCCTTGTTGTAGTCGATTAGCCATCCTGCTTGCTCTGGATCACATCCGGCACAATGGCTTACCGCAGCGTTTGGGGGGCTCGCTGCTCCACCGATGCTATACGAGATAAGACCCAAACATGAATAACAGGTGCACCCAACAAGACAAAAGACTTGGAACTCGACCACGCACATATTGAGTGGCCAAGAAGTGAAGAAAAAGGTGTACCGGTTCGTTTCTTTGCATATCTGTGAGAGTGCTTCGAGGTCGAAGATTTCACCTGGGGAAAGCAGAGCATTGTGAGAGGCGCTCTTGGAATGATACAAAGGGCGGTGTCTGGGATGGTCATGAGAAGAGGGCTTGACTTGCCTATGGGCATTCCCCACAGTCTTCCAGGAGGGGAAATGAGTAACACCACTGAGCTTGCAAGTGCTCCTGAGTAGAATGCCGTCCTCACTTACCCGATGATAGTCTGGGGAATGGTGTGAGGTTGTGTCTTAAGTGCGCAAATGCGTGCGTTTCTCTTACCTCGTGGAGCTCTGGAACGCCTTCGGGAACCGGACAGCACTTTAATATTTGATTTTGATTTTATTTTGACAACGAACGCGAACGTCTCGTCGATCAGTTCATGACCATGACCGCGACGTGCAAAGAATACACGACACACCTCGAAGGAAGGCTGGTCTGATGCGACAGCAGCAAAGTGATTATTCCTGCAAACGATCAAAATTTCATTGAACATTGAAATACACAGGTAGAAGAAAGAAGATGTGACCACATACCACAAGAATCGCTTCATGTCTTCACTCTGCTCAACACCCGCACTGGCCAAACACCACGACACCCGCACGAGCGAAGATGACAAAAAGACTGTCACTGTTGCGAATACCCAGGCCAGAAAACTAACACGTACAACGTCTCGGGCCTATCACACAATGCCGCCTTGTCCTCGTTTGACGCCGTGTAATACCTTTGGATGAACCCCATGCGGATGATGAGGATGTCTGCCTGTTGAAACGTCACACCTTGTTTCTTGGCGCATGCTTCGAGCTCGGCGACGCTGACTGGGTAGGCCGCCCATGGGTCGTAGGGAAGCACGCCACCGGAGGCGGTGTAGTATTCCATAAGGTCAAGGAGGACGCCACGGCCGCAAATCCCATGGTTCGACCAGTCTGGATATGAGAAGAGAGAAATGATCACTGCCATATGGGAAAGGAAAGGACGGACTGTGGATACCGAGTTTGACACGTGCGTGATCGATCTCGGTAGGATCGTGAATCTCCATCTGGCCCTGAGAGAGGGATTCGGCGGGCGTGCTAATCACAAATGAGTCCGAGTCTGTTACGGCCCTGCAAGTTGAACGAACAGAAATATGATGTACGCACTTGTTGTAAAACACATTATAGTCCAGCAATCCAAAGTGCTTGAGACCGTCCCACTGAGAGCCAGATTGCGTATTCTATGGACAACCCAATGAAGATCGGCTCGAGCGAGAGTGGAAAAAGCATACCATATGAATCACATCGTCCCTAATCGGGATCGACGGCCCATGTTTGTAAAATGTAGTAATCGACGGAGCCCGGCGTCCAAAGATGGGCTGCGTATGAAGAAATGCAAGGCCAAATTAACCGTTCGAAGATAAGTACGTCAGAAAGACTTTGAGTTGTAAGTTGAAGAGTGCATGACACACCTTGGAGGGGAAATGAATTGGCCTGTCAATCACCGCGGTCAGTCAAGGTTACGACAATAACCCGTCTTTGAAATCATCCCGAAGCTTGGGCCTACCAATTCAAAGAAACCGTTCTCCCGGACCTAGTTCAAAACCAGACATCACAGGAACATGACAATGAGCCAGCCTGAGTGTATTGAACGCCTCTCATGCACTTACCGAATTTCCTCTCGGGCTGCCCTCTGCACAACTTCTTCCGTCAACATGTTGATCGTCCCTAGTTGGTCGTCCCTGCCCCACACGTCCCACGCACACCCGGTGAACGCGTGGAACTTGGGCAGTTCGTCAAACAAAGGGAGGGTTGCCGCTGTAGTCTCTGCCTTCAAGGTCCTGTGGTCGTGGGTGACAGGGACGGAAGCAACTGTCAGAGAAACAGGCTGCTCTGTCTTCTTATTCATCTTATCGGTCCTCAGAGAGAACATGCGCTTTATACGAGATGCCATGGTGGTGGGTGGATGTCAATGAATGAAGCATCCTCGTATCAAACAGGCAAAGCCGGATATACATATATCCCGATCACGAAGAAGCACTCTCTTTCGTAGCATCACTATTAGTAGGTGGGGGAAATCAAGCAGAGTCTTTCAAACTCCGAGTAGCCTTCCCTCTCTCCGACATGCTACTGCAGAACGGAGATCTTGAAGTCTTCCACAACCCCTTGCACACAATCCGCTGGCAAATTCACCCATACGGTCAGTCGTGACCTAATACTGAGCAGCGAAGGGTCATCCTCTCTAAGTCATGCTATCAAATATGCTTCCCTACTCAGAACCCACTGCCAAGTTCTTGCCGCTGGAGCTTCGCTAGACAGGCAAGTATATCGATAGAACATCTCGTGATGATGCCAAAGTGGGCGTCCTGCCGCCTCCGATCATTGCGACTCCGACTTCAAGAAACAGGCCTCTGCCACGGTGTACCTGCGAGTGGCAATATTGAATGTCAAACCATCATATATCAAGTAATTATATGTCTTTTGCTCAACTCTTTCTCTCCTTTCCAATCTTTTTTGTCTCCTTTCAAGTTCGGACCAACGTGACACGAATTGTTATGTAACTGCATTGTTCTTCCGACGACGGTTGTATTTACAGAAGCTCCAAATAGGCTGTTGACATTATAATTGGACAGTGTTACGGCTGCTTCTTGGTTCCAAAACAAAGTGCACACTCCAATCCCGATCCTGTTCAACGGGTGCACGAGGTCGTCTCAGGCCAACGACCATGTCTCGACCCCGTTCAAAAGTAAGCCTTGTCGTTATCGATTAGCCATCCTGCTTGCAATGGGTCATGACCGGTACAATAGCTTACCGCGGCATTTGGAGGGCTTGCTGCTCCACCGATGCTATACGGGGGAAGACAAACATGAGCGACGAGAAGAAACAGGCTGTGGACTCGACCACATACATATTGAGCGGCCAAGAGGTAAAGAAAAAGGTGTACCGGTTTGTTTCCTTACATATCTGCGAGAGCGCTTCTAGGTCGAACATTTCACCTGCGGAAAGAGGAGGATCGTGAGACGCGTGAATAGAACACAAAGGACAAATGTCTAGGATGATCACGAGAAGGGGGCTGGACTTGCCTATGGGCATTCCCCATAATCTTTCGGAAGGGGAGGGGGACGAGCAACGTCAGTAAGAGTGCTCCTGGGGCCGTCCTTACTCACCCGAGGATAGTCTGGGGAATGGGGTGAGGTTGTGTTTTCAGTGGGAAAATGTGTGCCATTCTCACCTGGTGAAGTTGTGGAACACCTTCGGGAGCCGGCCAGCGCTTCAATGTTTGATTTCAATTTTGTTTTAACGATTGGTGTGAACATGACATCGGTCAATTCATGACAATAACCGTAATATGTGGAGATTAGGTGACACACCTCGAAGGAAGGCTGGTCTGATGCGACAGCAGCAAAGTGGTTGTTCCTGTAAATGATCAAGATTTTCAATGCTACTAGTAGAGAGATAGCACAGTCGTTAATGTACCACAAGAACCGCTTCATGCCCTCACTCTGCTCAATACCCGCACTGGTCACGCCCATATGGGCAAAGAGAAGACCGTCAGCATCACAACGCCCGCGCCAGCCAAACTCAATCACGATACTCACAACGTCTCGGGCCCATCACGCAATGCTGCCTTGGCCTCATTCGACGACAGATAATACTTTTGGATGAACCCCATGCGGATGATGAGGATGTCCGCCTGTCGGAACGTCACGCCTTGCTTCTTGGCGCATGCTTCGAGTTCGGCGACGCTGATCGGGTGGGCCGTCCATGGATCGTAGGGAAGCGCACTACCAGAGGCGGTGTAGTACTCGACGAGATCGAGAAAGACGGCTCGGCCGCAGATGCCATGGTTCGACCAGTCTGGATATGAGGAACGACCATGGATGTCCATCGTGAGGAATAGACAAGGGAAAAAGACGAACTGTGAATGCCGAGTTTGACACGAGAACGATCGATCTCGCTTGGGTCGTGAATCTCCATCTCGCCCTCGGAGAGAGACTCGGCGGGTGTGCTGATTGCAAACGTATCGGTCACGGACTTGCAATGAATGGAAATAAGATGGACGCACTTGTTATAAAACACATTGTGGTTCGTCAGCCCAAAGTGCTTGAGACCGTCCCACTGAGAACCAGATTGGGTATTCTAGTATGGACATCCAACACAGCGATTCAGAAAATTAGTACGAGTGGGAGTAGAGGGAACATACGATATGAATCACGTCGTCCCTGATTGGGATCGACGGCCCGTGCTTGTAAAACGTCGTAATCGATGGGACCTGGCGCCCAAAGACGGGCTACATATCAACAAAGACAATTGCGAGTCGCGAAAACAAGCTGCGTCAGAAAATATGCTGTAAGCTGAAGAGTGCATGGCATACCCTGGATGGGAAGTGAATCGGCCTATCAACCAACACAGTCAGCCGAGACCATCACAATAACCCATCCTTGAGATCAGGCAAAATTTAGACATACCAATTCAATGAGACTGTTCTCCCGGACCTGAATCAGACGTCACAGGATCGTAACGTTGAGCAAGCCTTGAGCATACTGCACACTTTTCACGACCGCTTACTGAATCTCCTCTCGCGCCACCCTCTGTACGACTTCCTCTGTCAACATATTGATCGTCCCCAATTGATCATCCTTGCCCCACACGTCCCACGCACATCCTGTGAATGTGTGGAACTTGGGCAGTTCGTCAAACGATGGGAGGGTCGCCACCACAGTTTCGGCGCTGGTCTGGATCGCGGCGGTCTCGGCATTCAATGTCTCGTCGACGAGTCGTCGTTGTGGGTACCATTACCGGTGGTTGGGGAGACTGGCGCAGTGGCAGCTGTTGGAGAAGCAGGCTGGTCCGTTTTGCTTGCCTTATCTGTTCTCAAGGAGAACATTCGCTTTACCCGGGATGCCATGATGGTGGGCGGGTGAGAGATCGAGTGTCGACGCCGCAAAGCTAGTATGTACATATATATTGTCCAAACTCTGCGAAACATAATTGCAACTAGAATAGATTATAGATAAATTGGGCCATGTGAAGCGTACGATATTCTCATCCCTTCATAGCAGGAAGGGTGAGTTCCCTCTGTGGTCTCCGCATCTGCACAGAGATTCAAGATAAGATATTACCAAACAAGTCGATAAACGAGCGCAAAAGGTCACTTCGTCGCTTCTGAATCTCAGCTTGACATCCAAAGGTACATCGAGCCGGATCGGAGATCCGTGGATGGTCGAACGCGATCGTTTGTACATCACATTAATACTCTGGGGAAAGAAGAAGGTCAAGTGACCTGAGGTCGTTGCTACATTGGTCAGAAATACTCGCAGCTTCAGTCACGCGGTCGGCTCCTGTGCTTTGAAACCTACTCCGTGTACCATGTCATCTGGATTTCTTTCATTTCTAATCGATCCTTAAAGTGTCGCATAAGTGAGAGTACTTGATGACTTAAACTGTAAAATGATTTTGCTAGTACACTGTGCACCAGTGGATATCAATCGCATGGTGCTCCGGAGCCAGAATCGTTATATCTGAAGTGAAAGTTAATTGATCTGGAACAACACACTAACTCTATAGTAGAATTGACGAGTGATTTCATTTTCGGATACACCAGACACAGAGCGAAGTCATAACTGGAGTAGATGAATTTGCTCGTTTGTTTGCACAAGTCATAGACAAGAAGCGTGTAGATATATGCGGTAAGAAAAACGCGACGGGGATAAAAAAAGGCACACCGATGTTTCAACAGGTGTTGGAGATTCGGGTCCACGAGACACGTGTCTGGAGCAAAAGGCTTTTGCGATTCGTGCACCATGCTTTCCAGACTGCGTCAACCGACAAGAATGGGTAAGCTAACGAAAAGGATGATCGAGTCGGATGATACTGACAGAAAAAAGACTTGAACGAGAATAGCGCCTGGTCCAGCAAGGGCAGCAACAAGCAAAAGTAAGAGAGTCAGCTTCAGGGCGCGGCCATCCAAAATGCGTCACTAATGGAAACTTGTCCAAACAGGGCTGCCAATGAGAAGGTAATTGAAGTCGATGGTCGATATCGAATATATGCAGTCGTGTTCACTGCTGACAGAAAACACGTCTCGATCGTGAAGTGAGAGGAAATAGGCGGTGGTGGAATGGAGAAAATAGGAAAATAAAAGGAAAATTAGGAAGTCGATGAAAGCAGGGTATAGTGTTTGACGTCGCGGTGATGAGTACGCAAATGTGTTTGACGTGAAAAGTCGAGGAATCATGCACATTGTGGAGCTGAAAGGACACGAAGGGGAAATCTTGACTGTCGACGTGTCGCTGGATGGGACCAAAAAAATCGCGACAGGGTTGTGGCACAAGGTTGCTAATGCACTGATCGGGGTTGGCTCTTATCTCCTGACGCGTCTACTGGAGATACACTCTCGAAATGATCTGTCTACAAACACTATTTTCCTCGCTGCATTGCTTTGGCAAGCGATGGCACATAGATCGCCGTGAGTAATGAGGAGTCAAAAAAAAAAGTGGGTGAAACATGTCGAGATGAGCGACCAAATGCTGTCAAAGAACGCGAAGAGACTAACGTCTTGGCTGTTACGTGCGGTTGATACCGTAAGGCTTTGATCGTCTTCATTGGCGCTTACTGTGAGGGCTCATGCTGAGTCGACGTCCATGACACGGTCTGGAAGGTGAGGGGCAAGAACGGGCGAATACAGCAGAGGAGCAACGGGAATGGTGAGGGGAGCGGATGCTGAGTGTTGGGGGAGATGCCGAGCGGAGTCGTTGGTCCGCACTTTTAGCCTTTACGCATCTTGACAACATTGACGCGTCCAAAGTTCATTCTGCACATAGACATGATTTTCTTTATCCCCTCCGCATTTATTTTGCCATGAGTCAGCTTCCAGGTCGCTGAAGCGAACTTGCACTGTTCTGACTCGGTCCCGCGCCAATGTCACCCTTGATTTCCATCTCGCTTGTACATCATCTACCCGCACACGGTATGTTTATTCCAGATGCCGGTCGTGACTATACTGCTCTTCTCAGCCTTTCTACCAGCGAATGCGCTCGAGGCTCCGGATAGAACGAACTTGCTTCATCTCACCCTAGTCTTCATCACTTCGTTCCTCGACTCGCTGGATATGGGCACAATCACACAATCTTCAAATGGTACACGCACGACAACCCTGGGCTGGCGTCGAGAGTGCGCTATGGATCTGATTTCTGGGTCGATGACATGCCCCGAATGACTTCCTGACGAGATATGACAACACGTGGACATAGCACTCGGAAGCGCAGTCACATCGTTTTCCGCCGAATAGGGAAAATTTCCACTGGGTGAGTGATGACGATGAGCAGGAGGGGTAGGTCAAAGAGAGTTGATCAACGTTACACCCAGAATTATGCAAGGATCAGAAGACTTATACAGCCTTCGTGGCACATATGATCTAAGCGCTGAGTAAACCCCTGTCACCTGGTCCCCGTATGTCCTAGTTATTGGAGAAGCGACAATCAAGAAATGTGACTCATTGGGACTCCGAGTTGATGACGCTTGGATAAATGTTTGAGGTACGTTTGTATAGATGCATGATCTATCTTGCAAGCTGACAAGTTTGACTCGTACGTTGTGATTAAGTTTGCTTCGCAACTGGCGTGTTGAAAGGTATACGGTTGACCTCACGATATCAATTGTCCTAGCGTGGCATTACCCCGGGACATCGGAGGGAGCACGAGGAGTGGCATGGACTTGGAGAAGCGATGCAGAACGCAGGTCCAATTAACTGAAATTGCCAAAGGTAATGCATCGCTTCTGATGTTACCCTGCCATGGTTTTGTGTTCAGAGTACACACCTATGCTATTTTGCGTACATCCGTATACCAGGAAAATTTGGATCACATTACCCTTTGAATACTAACACTTGCCTGCATTGTACGACACGTTGACGTGTCCGATGCTCATTGCAAACCAGAATAAACAAATGCAAGACCGTGTGCGCTCAAGACCAATGTCCAAATCCTCCGACTAGCTTCTACATCTACTTGGAGCTTTAGGTTTGAACGCCTCATTGCATAGCGAATGTCTTTCCTCCATGGTTTGGAATCATGGCAAATTCAGGCCCTCAGTGGGTTCTGGGCAAAGGAGTCTCAATGACAGGGTGGTACCTTTCATGTTGTAGATTTCTCCGATAGTGACTAATATTGTCATTTAACATGAGATAATCACGGTTGATGCAACAAACGATGAGAAATAATGTTGTTCATGGCCTTCCGCCCCCTTTGACTGAAACAAGGCGGTCCATGTTTGGTCATCGACATTGCCTTCGATCACCCACCGAAACGACTTCTTATCTAGGTGAGTGGTTTTTCCCCGTGCACCGCTCCTTCTGTGATTATCACCTTTTTTCCTGTCCTCACTAGTCCCACAGACCTTGTTTCACTTACGGGCGGCGATAGAGCATCATGAAGAATCAGACCTGGCGCGTTTCACTGGCATTTCATACATCAGGACATAAAGAAGGACGTGTCGAGACCGACCACTGCTGCCAGCAGTGCCAGCTTGATGATGCTTTTCGATTCCAACATCAGAGTTACCATGGCCATCGTGAATGCCTATGGGACTGAGGTGCTCATCTTTGCACATCAGATAGACAGAAACTAGTCTCAGTTGTCTAGGACCCAATGAATTGTCTCTGATCACTGCTGAGTACTGAGCGCTGATGACTCTTCCAAGATCCCAAGTTCTAAATTGATATGAGGTACGAGCAACAGTATACTATATGGAAAAGGACTCAAGGCTGTTTGTGATGCCAAGTATTTTGTCATAGCAATGCAATACCGGAGATATAGAACACGAGATCAGCTACTAGTAGCACGCTTGCTGACCATAGCTGACTTCGCTATTTTCACGCAGCGAATACAATTAACCTTCCTTGATGGCACGTGCAAAGCCGATCAGTGCAGCCTCGTCCACGATAAGAAAGGCAGCCACTCTGGCCAGCTGTGAAATCAACACCGCCATTCAAATTTTCTGATTCTGATTCTGATCGGGCCAGATAACAAATGTGCTCAATCTCATTGAGACTTGTCGTCACAGAGAATTATTGTCAAGTGTTTAATGAGGCCGTGGATGTTTTACTGGTGGCTTTATAAACCCATAACTCGAACAGGGTAGCTCCCATAGCTCCCTTTCACACTTCTCATCACGTCTCAACTCACACTTGTCAAGACCATGTCCTCTGATTTACAGTCCATCGTCGTGGCTATTCAGCAAAATAACTACGCTTCCCGTGCGTGCTAGCAGGTCTGTCCTTGCAATAATCAATCCTACACACAATATTTGCAGTCGCAATCCTGATAGCTGTCGGATATGATTACAGTAAGTCCCGTGTTCTGCCTTTCTGTCAGTCGTAAACTGACTGTTACCAGTCCTTGTCCTTCCAAAGGAGGTACTGTGTACCTCGAGGCTTTGTCACAGACGAAGTTATCGCTAACAGACCACTAAAGATAGAGTACATCTGGGTGGGTGCATCGCGATTTCCTGAGCTGATACATCCCTGACAAGAATGCAGAATAAGCAATGGTCTTGGATCACAATCATGTTTCTTCTTGCGCGTACCTAATTTCCAATGTACTTGCCCCTAAGACATCTTTTAATGCGACTTCAATAGGTCCGTTATTGTGGTCTATATATTGTCGTGTGAGTGCATGGCTGCTGGAATGTACATAGTGTATGATGACTTCAACCGTGGACTAGGTATGTGAGCCTCGGTAAGTTTGCATCATACAGTGCAAATTTCTTCAGGCTTTGACAAGTGCAAAAGTAGGGAGTAGTTTCATCCCTGATCCGAAGGTGTGTTCCACAAGCCATCAGGAACTAATGGATATTCATAATTTCTATGTGCCCTTAGGTGTACGTATTGTGCTAACCACCATCATTACGCATTCAATGAGTGTCTAATAACAGTGAAACAGTTGTGAGTATTTGCTTCAAGAACTTCATGTATTTCACCTGCCTTATAATTTGTATGTATATCAAGGCAATATAATGAGTTATGGCGAATTTTGGATATTTAGCCTCTTTCTCGGCTCAGCCGAACGTGAGTAGCACTAGTACTCTGGTTACTCTGGTCGAGAAACAATTTCCACTTTGACAATCACAGTTGTTATGATCCTACGCGTATGGGCAATGTACACCCAATCAAGACTAGTCCTTACCTTACTTCTTGCAATACTTTGTATCGAGCTTGTCGCCTACATAGCAGTTACTGCTATCGAAACCAAGCAGGAGAATGGGTATTGTATGTACAGCCGCTAGCTCAGTAAATGCATGCTACACTAACGAGTGGTCAGGGGTCGCCACCCAGGTACTGGAGTATTCATTTTGCACGCCGCAACTTACATTTCCTGCTTGGTCTTACTATATTGTTAACATTTCACAAATGACCTTTGGCACAGTGTTATTCATGCTAGCTACTGCTCAGTTTGTGAGACAGTCGCTTCAAATGTACCACATCACGAAACAGTGGAAACTCAGCCGGTACATGAACCTGCTCGTCGAGCAGGGTAGCCTCTACTTTCTAGGGTAAGCATGTCTAGCCTTACTTCGTGAACCTAAAAGGTGTTGATGCGACGATGTCCATCAGGAAAAAATCTCAGAGTCCATAGTCACCTGCATAGATATATTGTATGGTGTTGCCACTGTAGTACTATGTAGTAACTTATCACTTCCTGTAGTCAACATAGTTCAACATAGTTTATCACTAGACAATATTACAATATTTAGGATAAGGTGAACTACATAGTACAATATTGTACTATCTGTCCAGTTGATATGCAATATAGTTCAACATAGTTTATCACTAGACAATATTACAATATTTAGAGTAAGGTGAACTACATAGTACAATATTGTACTATCTGTCTAGTTGATATACAATATAGTGAACTTCAAGTTTTAACACATATCATTGATAGTGTTTTAAAGTCCAGTTGGCAACTGGTAGTACAACTGGCAACTGAACTGGACCACAACTGGTCACAGCTGAACTGCAACTGCCAGTTGCCCCAGTTGCTGACTAGTTGCAGTTGCCTAGTCTCATGACTTGTCAGGCAACCTGTGCACAGCCACCCCTATCTATAGTACCATGTGGGATAATTTTTGGTGATTTTTCCTGATTTCTTTGGAATTTATCTGGCCCATATGCACTCAAAATCAGTATTTCAATGTTAGAAATTGACATAACACACAAAAATATTTGTATCTCATCTCTTATGTGGTTAATTGTCCTCATACTATAGAGATGGAATGTAGCTAGACAGACGTAGAATACTTCATCCCACTACCAGGAACTGTGCTAACCACTCTGTGAATTTATACAAGTCAATCTGCTTCAATATGCTGTCTAAATCAACATCTGACCTGGTGTTGACTATAACTTTGGATCCTGTGGTCAGATCCTCACACTTCATAGAGATCATATCTTGCTAGGAGTGTATAAAATAATACTCCTCACTACCACAAATCATAATTCCCACTGTGAGAATTGATATACCCAAATCCAGGTCAGTATGTAGTCACATGCCCCCTTAAATCAAACATCTGACCCAGCTTTGCCTATATCTCCTGATCATGTGGTCCGATCCTCGCACAATATAGAGATAAATTGTAGCTAGGAGTCTGTAGAATAATACCTCCCACTGGTACAATCATAGATCTCACTGTATGAGCCAATACAACCAAATCTGGGTCATATGACCCCTGAAATAATATGCATTCTTAAATAGATCATATCTCTTGATTGTGTGGTCGGATCCTTATGATCTATAGGAGCTATTTGTAGCTAGGAATGTATTCTACATTATACATCTACAGTATGAGGTCTGAAAGCCAGTTGCTAACCAGTCCCAGACCAGTTTTGGTCAAGACTGGTTGTAACTGGTCAAAAAGACTGGTAGGACTGGTCCTAATCAGTCTCAGTTGTGGTCTGGGGCCAGATCCTGGACATTGTTAGGACCAGTTTAGGACCAGTTGCATGCTCAGTGGGTCAAAAAACCAGACCAAACCAGACTTTGAAACACTAATCATCAACATGTCAAGTCATTGTGTTTGTTCATATGACTTGTAGTAAGACATGTACTACAAAATGTCTATGTATCTGTTGTGATTCAAAGACTACTGTGGTCTGATCTCTACAATCTATAGAGATGGAATGTAGCTATTAGTAGGTAAAATAATACCTCCCACTGATTGAGATCATGAATCTCATTGTGTAAATTGACATATCTGACCTCATTTTGATCATAACTTCATATCCCCTGATTGGATCACTATACAATATAAGAATGGAATGTAGCGGACAGTATGTAGAACAATGTCCCCTAGTAGTAGAAACTATAGACCTCACTCCGAGTCACTGAATTGATATAACTAATTCTACCTCAATATGACCTCTAAACTAACATGCATCTAAAAAAAAACATATATTTTCTGATCTTCTGATCCAATCACTATACTTTATAGAGATTAAATGTAGTTGATGGCATGTTGAATAATACATCCCACTAGTGGAAAGTACAGATCTTACTATATGAGCTAGTATAATTGGATCTGAGTTACTATACAGTATATACTGACATATATCTAAAAATAAGTCATATCTTTTGATCATGTGGTCCAATATCTATGTTATATAGGGGTAAAGTGTAGCCTGGAAAGTGAGAAAAAATATCTACCAGCTATACAAACCATGAAAATTGCTTGGTCAGGAATAAACTGGTTGCAACTAGTAACAAAGACTAGTACTAGTAGAACTGGTTTTAATCAGTCTTGATTTTGGTCTGGGGCCTTCAGAACATCATAGAACCAGACTGGGTCTGTGGGAAATGATTGTTTGAGAATTTTAGAAATTTACTTGGAATTTGTACACCCTCTGATCATTCTATAGATATAATCTATGATACTGGCAAGTGATCCAGAAATGAGCATATCTTGATCAATTTTGAGTGGATTGGCTAGATCCAGGTGTTAGCAGGTACCCCTGAGTGTATACTATATTTGATCTCACTATGACCAAGCTTGATTTCCATACCAATATATTATATAAAGTTAATACTTAGTGTCAAATAATAGCTACAGCACTATGATAATAAAATATATAACTTTTGGCTGTGTGATCCAAATTACATAAAAACTATATCAATAGAAAGCCATTAGTCAGCCCCACAGTGTTAGTTCTAATTTGGAGCAAATTTACAAAAACAGCATTTTGCCATCCAGTTACAGCCCTGGCAGCTGGCAATATCAATGTTTTAAAAAGCCAGTCTTGGTCTAGTTGTGTTAAAAACAGTGACTGACTCACCTAAGTCAAGGACAATTTATGTTACTATGGCACATTGCCATACTTGAGATATTTTGTTACAGCCACAAAATATCATATCATATAGAACCTAGGTTCTCTTTTATAAAAGGACTGTTAGTCTAGTGGTTTTTAGCATCAGATGTTGGTTGATGCATGAAGTCACTGGTTCAATCCCTGCTTATACCTGTAATTATTTAGCTATCTAGAATACAATATAATAACTATTAAATGACTACTAAATACTAAATAAACTACTAAATTATTCTAGTGACCAGTAAATAGTAAATACTAATAATAGCAAATAGTGAGTAGTAAAGTGATATGATAATGACAAGAGTGGTGAGTTGAGTGTAGTAGGTAATATTTTTACCAATTATCAGTGCCTTCAAGTATACTACTATATTGAATCATATACCACTATAGAGTGAAGCAAGTGAAGCTATGTTGAACTACATGGTGCTATGGAGTGCTACAGAGTTGAGACATGTAGCTATATGGCTCCCCATAGTAGGGGGGGTTGCAATGCAACAAAAATAGCTATATAGTCTATATAGAACCATGTTGCAAGCTAGGTTTTTCCAGATGTCTTTCCACAACTGAATTTTTTTATGTCACAGAATTCTTCTGTTGAACATCACTGGCATGCTTAGCTATACTGGATATATTCCAAACACTGGCTGGCAGTTCATACTATCAAGCATCATGGAATATGTTCCCGTGTACACTCTCACCCCTCGATTCATCATCAGCATCAGGGAGATGTATGCGCATGATGTTCAAGGGAGGCGTGCCAGTGGTGGAGGGATCGACAGCGGGTTTGGGCTGTCTACGTTATCGTCATCCAACCGTGCTGCTGCTGGAGGACCGATGGTATTTGCAGCTGGTGTGCAGAGCGAGAATGCAGATCAAGAGAACATAGAGGCAGATGATGTTAATGAGCAGAACCAGGTTACTCAGGTCACGGAAGACATTGAGTTGGTCCCAAGGGGGGTGGAGTCTGCTCAATAGGTATAGTTCAAGTGAAGCAGGGGTCGTCGTCGGTCATTCATTCCCAATTCTACTCGGGTAGTGGTAGATCCGATGTGACTTGACATCTCCATCTCCCCATCGATTTGATATACATACATGGCCCTACTACCGCCCATTTTTATCATTATCTGATACATCATATTCTCATAATTACTGGAAGCACATTGAGTTGAAATGGGTATCAAGCACACGAGGTAATACGGTGCGATCAGATGGATTTAACCAAATTCGTATTGGCTGGACGGAAAAGTGCCCTTACGAATAAACCCTCATGAATCCAGTTTCCTGCCCCCACGCTACTAGCGGGAAATCGCAGATTACTGCAGATGCCAAAGAAGAGTTACTAGTGGCTCCGACCAATGAAAGATATTTGCGATACTGACGAAAATCCAAGATCATGGTCTGCCCTTTGACTGAGGAAGATGTGCGTAGCGCTTTCTCCGTGATTTGAAGCGAAGACTCGGATGCGTAAAGCGATTGACACTGATACTCGTATTAACTAAGATGTTAGTGGATGTCAACTTGAAGAGGTTGGATCATCCAGGCCTTTTTTGTGTGTGAATGTGGTGCAACCCATGGAGATGGTATCTAACGAGTGTATTAGTGTATGGATAGGTCTGATGAAATGACGGTACTAACGGGAGTTTGACAATTGAAGTAATGGGAAAGATCTCATACTTCCAGCACATTCCTGACGGAGAATAAACGCACTCCAAGCGAAGCAAACATTAAAGGGAATATTCGACTGTGGCAATTAGAGGGAGTCTGAAAGGCTGGTGGATGTGATCGCTCAGGCCAAAAGTATCACAGTATCAAACGATGGAAAGTGGTTCGTAGTTAGTTCGGATCGGGAAGGTGTACCTGTGCGGAGTGCAAAGAGCCGCAAGGGAGATGTGAAAGTGGAAGTGATGAGCATCTTGCTATATGGGACCAACACCGCCATCGGATCATGGATAGCGCCAGCAGCATCTTGAACCCGGTGACGGCGAGTAACTACAAAGATTACAGTACGACTATATTGCGATTACGGATAGATGCATTGCCACCGCCAACATATAACTTGACTCTGTTTGCATTACAACAACGAGGATGGTCATCTCCACGATGTCCCCGTCCAACCTGACTCAGGTGTGAACGAATGTCTGTGGTTATCTAAATGATCATGAAAAAAATATTTGGCCAGCGCACAGTTCGTAAAGGGTGCATGCGACGGACAAAACGTTCAAAGTCGGGTCATAGGGCACGGGCCCCTGAAAGACTAGAACCCGTTGCGTTAAATCTGAGACGCGACCAGCAAGCGGTCACGCACTAATGTAGGGGGCTCGATAGCATCAGTTCATGAGTTCATTCTACGCGGCTTTAGCAGAGTATTGGGCCTGCCTGCTCGTTGACCTGTACAAGTCATCAACGTACAGTTAATCCAGGGTAGAGCTTACCGATATATTGCAGATCTGATGTCTGCGTTTTTTAAGCAAAACTCGAGGCAAGGAAGGGCTGGAGAGCATAGCAAATTCTTACGGCTTTGATGTGCAGGGAAACGTCGGGACGGGCATTAATAATGGTCACAACCAATCGCAGGCCTCTGAAAATGAGTGACACGACGGGGATAGAGAAGTGCACACAAGCACCGAGGTCACGGGGCGAACAAAACACGTGCCGCAGCGTAAAGATTTGCTGTGGAACGATAACACGTCCTTGTTATTGAATCTGTCGATCATGTTCACCAGATTGCGCCGATTACTGGCTCAAAGAGAAGGTAAGTCAGCTGAAAGCATGATCGAAAGGACGGCACTGACAAAAAGACAGACAGGAATAAGAGTGGCGTCGAGTCCAGCAATAATGAAAACGAGTAAGCCTGAGAACGGCCAAAGCGATATGGCCAATGACAGGTGACGATACTGACGAGGACATCAAATTGAAACAGGGTTCCTCTAGAGAAGATAATCAAACTCAGAATCGGAGAAAACACATGGTCCATTGTCGGCACTGATGATGTGGCGTGTGTCATGGTTCATGAATACACAGGAGAGCTCCGAGTTTGTGGGCCAGGTAGTGGCGAGAAAATGGGAGTCCCGATGGATGCAGGAGGTTGGGTCCTTGCCCAGGCCACTGCAATGTCGGGAGATGGGAGGTGGGTGACAGCCGGGACGGATGAGGGCCACGCCAGAGTGTTTGATTTGAAGAGCCCCCGGCGAGAAATCGTGGCGGAGCTGAGTGGACACAAAGGGGGAATCCTTGTCATTGGCATGTCGCGAGACGGGACAAAAATTGCAACGGGGTCATGGGACGACACGGTTCGCGTTTGGTCACGCGCAAATGGCAAGGAACTACACAAACTGGATCATGGCTTCCTGGTGACCCAGGTAAAATTTTCACCATCTGGACAGCTACTGGCAACTGGTGGTTCAGCAGAGACCATCAAAATACATGAATGCGAACGTGGTCATCTGCTCGCTGATTTCAAGATTTGGGTTAGACCCTCCCAAAACCAATCCATTGCATGGCACCACGATAGCATCCATCTCTATGTTCTCTCTTGGGACGGCAACATTTATCACCTGGACATATCGACTGGGAATATGCTTTCGAAATGGAAAATTCACGGAGGCCGTGGACTCGGAATTGCCTTGGCGAACGGTAGCACGTACATTGCATCTTTTTCAGATGCATACATTTCATTTTGGGATGCAGTAACGCACGAAGAGATCGGGTACTACGCCATCGAGAACAGCCAGGAAGTGATAGGCGTGGCCTTGTTAGCGAATCACGACCTAGTTGTGACAGGCAAAAACTCTACTCTCACGCTTTGGAGTCTGCGCGACGTTCTTCCCGCTCACTATTGTGACTGCAACGTATGTGTGCCCCTCTGTGTAGTATTATGGCTTTTCTCATGTCAATGCAAAGGCTGCCCCAAATCTCCGCGAGCGTCTTACGAACCTTGGACAGCGTTTCGAGGCTCAATTCATGTCTGTCCGCAATAAGCTCCGGATTGCAACTCTCAGTAAAGTTGCTCTCCGAAAGCTTCGAGCTTCCAGAAAAATGAACACGCTAGCCACAGTCCGCGAGGAGCTCGACAAGTCCCCTGATGCACGCGAGTAAAATACCACTAGCACAATTAACCGCTGCCCGCTCTTACGGTCTTATAAATGCATTTAGAGGTCAGTCGTCGCACTAGATCCAACGCCGGACCCTTGTCCAGCGAGTAGATGAATGAGTTAATAGCTTCATCGTTCATCTTTACAGACAAGGCTCTAGTAGCATCAAACGCACACGTCGATCATGCGATCGATCTTAATACTCTCGAATTCACCGCGTTCATAAAAAGGTCTCCGAACTTTGTCTTTTTGGCCATCTTGGTGTTGTATTACCTTTGACCTGTGTCATAGGAACTTCTGATTATTGGAATGCATAAATAGTGCATCTGATCGACCGGATGTTTAATCCTGAATTATAGGAGGCACTGAGGACCAGCACCGTTGCGCTAAATATCAAACGCACCCAGTTCGCAGCAACCTACATATTCTCGGCGGAATCGGCTATATTCAAAGGCATGATGTCATTCTCGGAGGTATATGTCAACGCACACAGTGATCAACCCATTGTAGAACGCCCCAATATATTGACGGTAGCGTATATGTTGAACAAACTTGGGCAGGCAACGACCTACATACTCTCGATGAAACTGGTTGTATTTAAAGGTGTCATTCTCAGAGGTATACGTCAACGTACTGATGCATAGTAGTCAACCCATTGTAGAATGCACCGATGCATCGACGAGGCCATGTATGTTCTGTTTTGTTTTTTGAAGCAAACTTGGGCCGAACTCTTCAGTACAACTTTGATGATTAGAGAACAATTGAATGCAGGTCCCTGAGGATGATTTACTACCGGTGAAAACAAGCACAAAGGTCACATACGATTGTCTTACCCCCAAGGCCTCGTGGTCTTCCATACCGTTGACTGGGGTGGGCCTACAGCTGTCGAAAAAATATGGTACCAGTTCCTGAAGACTATAACACAATTTCCAGTTGGATATGAAGGCAGATAGCATTGGGAGACCTGGTATTAGAGTTAGGAGAAGAGGGGTGCATCTGATACAGAAGGCCAACAACGTTCACCGTAGGTACGAAGGGACTCTAAACTGCAGGCCTCGATAGTCTTAGGTCCTGTGAGAATGGTCCATCCCCAGTGTCTGCAGCTCTACACGGTCCAAAGAGCAACAAGATTATAAATACACACAAGTAAAACACTACAAGCACAATTACCGAATCGACTCATGGTATTATCCTCGTATAAACGGATGCACGAGTGCCTCCTTTGGCGTCAGTCGTCGTGCCGGGTCCAATGCTAGACACTTGTCCAGCAAGTCAATAAACGACACTAATAGTTTCATCCCGTCGTCCTTCATCTTCACCGACGAGGGTGCACCCTCGCATCAGCCGAGCACAAAGGTCCTGTGACACTTTTGAAATGTGGACATTGTGCACGGCGTTCTGAAACGAGGGTCAGGTGACGCTGCCGCAACGCGGATCACAATTTTACTCACAGGAGCTGTCACGCGATCGGTTTCGATACTCTCGAACCCACCATGTTCGTCAAAGAACATGTCCCCAAACTTGGCCTTTTCGATCATTTTAGTATTAAATCGACCTTCGAGCTCCATCATGAGTAAGAGCATTTGGTTATTTGAACGGCCGGGGAAAAGGATTTTGCCAGTGTACGATTCGTAAAGGATGCATCCAATCAACCAAACGTCCAGCGCTGGGTCATAAGGTACTCCGAGGACTAAAACCGTTCCGTTAGATCTGAGTTGACCAATTCGCGGCAACGTACTAATTTCAGGGGCTCGATAGAACTGACTGACTAGATAGGGCATAATTTCATTCTCGGAGACATCAGAAGCAGAACCCAAGTCGCACAACTTCAAAGTCTTTTGCTTGTTTACCTATCCGAGTCATCAACATACTGGCAAGTCAAATCATGGTAGAACGCACCAATATATTGTCAGGCTTGATGTCCGCATGGATGATATTCGTTTTCTTGAGTAAACCCAGGGCGAGGAACGGCTGGTGAGCATAGGCCCTTTGGCCTTGATGTTCAAGCCAACATCTCTGCCAAAACGCTTGACGACATCCCTGAGATTTATGCTGCACAAAATCGTTATGAGTGACAAAGAATGATAGACTACGTAAACGCACCTCATCCATTCAAACACGAGGTAAAGGTGACCACGATGTTCAAATGTTTGCTCGTTCACCAGTCCCATCCTGTGCTTGAGCGTTCGTATGTGCGTTACCCTCATCTTCACCCTTTGCCAGCTCAAACCCATCTGATTCGGGCGCTGGCAACGCCGAATCGCGCTTGTCTTGTAACGCCACATGAAAAGACCACCCATCAGTAAATGCATCGCATCGAGACCCATTACTCACCTATTGATCCATTCTGCATCCTCGTCGCCGACTCCGCCGGTGCCACACCGTCGACCGCACTGTGGGGCTGAGATAGAAGATCAGAAATAGAGGAGACAGGCTGAGGTGGTTGGACCGCACTGCTTGGTGGACCTGGGCTTGGGCTGACGCTTTGCATCTCGCTCGCGATCCCGGCATGCTATGTGAGGATAGCCTGTCTGCGCGCATGGCGTCCTACACGGGAGGCCTCCTCGGATACGTCGACGTCCATCTCGAGTTCAAGCTCCACGTCGGGTTTGGGTTTGGGTTCGGACGGTGGTTGGGGTGGTTTTATCTGAGGTCCCGTTCGACGTTGCCCTGGAGGCGTTAGGGAGCGTGGGGATGGTGACATCCTTGGAAAATACATGAGCGATACACAATACAATGTGACGACTGAACATGCACTCACTCGACTTCTTCCCCATCTGAGTCCAGTTTTTGTGATGGCTGCGATGGTGGCGGACGTCCGTTGGAGATGGCACTGGCAGGCGGTCGATCGACGACAGTAGGCGAGCAGCGCCGCTCATCGTCTCTCCGGCGATGCTTTCTGCCCCAGTCTCTACTGTGCTCATGACGTCTGCCTGTGTCCCGCTCCCGCTCCTTGTCCCTGTCCTGCGAACGGGAACGACCGTCTATCCCAGGCGTCCCTCTTGCTCTGCTTCTCCTCCCGCCATTCTCTTCCCCTTTGTCGTTTGTAAGACGCGTGGGTACTATGTGCATGTCCAGAGTCTAGGTCGTGGTGGTGTCCCTCCCAGGATCGCTTTGCGCCTGCGGATACGTGAGTCATTGTCTGCTCGAGTAAAATCTTTTGGTTGACTGGGCACCACAAGGTGGGGGAATGAGAAAGAAGGGAAGTGTACGAAATGTAGTCATTGGAAAAAACGAGCCGCGTTGGCTTACGTTGCTGTGGAAGACGGAACAAACTCACCGCTCACTGAAAACACAACTTACCTT
This sequence comes from Chiua aff. virens, assembly GCA_038094695.1. Taxonomy (NCBI): domain Eukaryota; kingdom Fungi; phylum Basidiomycota; class Agaricomycetes; order Boletales; family Boletaceae; genus Chiua; species Chiua aff. virens. The sequence continues at coordinate 21,135 of JBBPUM010000206.1, forward strand.
TTGGGTCCCCGGCGAAGATGGTTAAAACCGAAACTGAGAGCCCAGAGCAAATGCGCTTTGAAACCGAGGGTGGCGAGGAAGTAGGAGCGACAATGACATGTCAGTGTAACAAGATGGGAAGTGAGTGGTAGCTGGGACGAGGAATGGGCGTGAAAGAGTGTTTCATCAACTTTCATGCGAAAAGTCGAGGAACCATGCACACTGCTGAGCTGAAAGGATACGAAGGGGAAGCTGATGTTGATGGATGAGACAGGGACCAGATTGCTCAGATTGGATGAAATTTTCACCACATGGACAGCTGTTGGCATTGGGAAACTGGAGGTTCGGCGTTCGAGTCTCAAGAGTCAAGATCCATATACGATCGCAAAAATTGCCAACTGCTCACAGATCTCGCCAGACTCGCCGGTTCACATCGCAAAGATCTATAATGTGGCATTATGACAGCAGGCACCCCCTTGTTATCTCTTCGGATTTCTGCATTTATCATCTAGATGTGTCTACTGGAACTTGAAATACACTCTTGAAATGGTCCATCCATAAACACCATTTTCCTCGCCACATTGCTTTGGCAAGTGATAGTACATATATCGCAGTTGTTTCAGGTTCATCCCGTCATTTTGGGATACCCTGGCCCGTGTCATAGTGACGATTATGTGCAGCCTTCCAGGAGCATCTGCACTTCAAGCGTGTCCAGTGATACATCGGGATCTCTCGCCAGCTCAATTTACAGTTCCCGACTACCACCCATAGATTTATTAGTAGTAAGTCTCCACTTCGACGCATGCTCGCACAACCACATCCTTGTACACCGTTGACTCGTAGCCATCATCTCCTACACTCTACAACACACCTGCATGCACCCTGCCCTACTCGATGTTCAATGTGGAGCACATCATCGACGTGGTCGACATCGGACATCAGCCGGGCCAGATTTGCTTGTATTGCAACTTGAAGGCACTATGGAGGCGCTCGCCAAGTGGAGCTACATCTTGTCAAAGGGATGTCGGAGGATGTGTCGGTGATGCCAGACTTTGTGGGAGTGTTTATGTTCCAGCGGGCTGCGTGTTGAATTTGTGACTGGGTTGCTAAGGTTCGCACTGTTGGTTGGAGCTCGGGCTGGAAGGTAGCGAGTTCATGTCAACACGTCAAGATCAGGATGAGGTAGAAAAGCATAAGAATACGCACCATAGTCAATGCCGACCCGAAGGAGTTTGTAAGCCGTCACGGATTTCTTCGCATTCGATCATATCAATGCACGGACACATTTGATCCAGAGTGCTGTCTGACGTTAATATTGTATCAAGGGAGAGTGACTACCATGCACACAACACATCAATAGAGAGTCAACCAGGACCTGAACCACTGGTAATAACCATTTCCCTGACCACCGATTCAATGTACGCGGGGTGCGCGCTGTTGACAGCTGGAGAACTTACCTCAGAGCATAGGATATAGCAGCCGGGCCCTAGCAAGGGATATCAAGGCATTCGTGTGCTCATCATGGGAGAGATAATACTGTCCATGAGAACGCATCAGGTACGGTGACATGTGGCCATCTGTGGGACGAGAATGAACCTGAAGCAAATGTGAGCTAGGAGGTGAAGCACTGTCGATTCTTGGGAGGGTGAACGAACGAGTAATGACGGATCAAAAAAAAAGAGGGTGAAATATGTCGAGATGAGCGACCAGATGCTGTCAAAGAACGTGAAGAGACTGACGTCTTGGCTATTGTGCGGGCTGGTACCGTAAGACTTTGATCGTCTTCATCGGCGCTTACTGTGAGGGGCAAGAACGGGCAAATACAGCAGAGGAAACGGGAATGGCGAGGGGAGCGGATGTTGGAGTGTCGGGTCGGAAGTGTCGGGGGAGATGCCGAGCGGACTCGTTGGTCACATTTAGGTTTCACACGTCTTGACAATATTATGGAAAGCCGGACAGTCGCGCCTGTCACGCTGAGAATTTCACCATGTGTGGCTAGCGATGATCGTTGAGCCACCGAACACTCCCAAAAATTGATGGGTGGCTGACCTAAGTTTTTACGCAGTCGCTTGCCCAAATAAGGCAGGTAGGAGGGAAGCAACAGCGGTCGGGAGGGCCACGCATTCCATGTAGCTAGATATGTATATAGTCTACATTCCAGAGATTTTTTGAGACTAAAAAAGCTATGGAACGTACGCTAAAACATCGAAAAGGCAGTGTAAAGTACTGTA
>JBBPUM010000207.1:0-23239 GCA_038094695.1 Chiua aff. virens
TTTATCTTGCCGCGTTACTTCCCTTTGTCCATTCTTACGCTCCCTCCTCCTAGATGGCCCAGCCTCCGCCGTCGCGATTCACCCTTCGAGGTTTCCTTTCTTTACCGGTATGTCTCCCTGCACTCAGTGTCCTCTGTTTCCGACGCTTTCTCTACAGTATCGCCTTTGTAATCCACCACCTGCAGTTGGCAAGGTCCGCTCGTGTGGTGTCACGCCCATCCTTAATATCCGTCTCGACGACGTCCTCGCACGTCGCCATCTCCCCCCAATTGGTCTTAAGGATCTCGAGGAATATCTCCTCTACGTCGAGCATGCGCCTGAAAACCTCTACTTTGTCCTGTGGCTCAAGGAATACACCGACCGTTATAACACATGGGCCCAACGCGAAAAGACGTCCCTCATCAGCAAAAAGGAAAAGATGACGACCAAGACGCAGCACCAAAAATTCTCCCTCCCGCCTACGCCGGATCCTACCCTCGCCATGTTTTATCTCCGCGCAAAGCAGACGTTCTTTACGCCCAACGGCGAATACGAACTGAACATCCCCTCGGACGTGTTGGCTCCGTTTCATGCATCGCCGCATGCTCAGGCGTGGCGGACGCATGGTCAAGATCAGAAACCGGTGTGGGCCTCGCAGAGTATTCACCCTGATCCTGCTGTGTTCACCGAGGTGGCAGTCGAGGTGCGGAATATGCTCAACGAGTCGCTGAAACGCTTCGTGCGTGCTGCCTATACCAACGTTGGTTCGCAACGTGCCGTGTGTGGCATCATGGGTGGGTGTTTCCTCACGGTCGTTGCTGGACTGGTGCCCCTCGTGTTGACGACCGGTCGCTGGAACGTGGGTCCGCATACACGTTGGATTCGATGGACAGCCTTCCCTGGCATATGGCTTGGTTTAACTGTGTTGATCGCGAGTCTGCAGGGTGTAAGTGATACTGCGTGCGTTGTGCCTCTAATGGCTGAACACCCTCGTCAGATCTGCCTGATGGTGTATGTATTCGGCGACCTTCGACAGCTTCGCAAGTTCGAGCTCTCCCGACCGGCGATATCGCAGCCGATGCCTCCACCCATTTCAGTACCTGTCAGGTCTGCGCATCACGCTCAAGCACTCTCTGCACTCTCAGAGACCGCGTCTGTATTGTCATCCCCGACGTCGACGGCATTTGAATCTCCTACGACACCTCATTCTTACGCCCCCCACCCTTATGCAGCATCTGCGACTCAGGCAGAGACACACTGCGAATCCTGCGCATCGGAGGGCCACGGGACGGTCCCACGCAATGAGATTGACATTTCCCCTGCGCTGTGGGACGACGTTCCCGCGCCAGAGGGACCTGCCACGGCGTCGTGCCTGTACCGACCTGAATACCGCACACCCCCGTCCTCCATCACATACATGGAGCCCGTGCATGTCCGGACAGAGTCGCGATCGACGCGACCATCCATCTCGACGTCTGTCATCGGCAACGCCGCACTCGCGGATCCGAAATTGACCGCGCGGAGTCCTCGGACTAGTTTAAGAAGCGTGTCCGAGTTTGGTCCGACGGCGGGTTTCATCCCGGACGACTACAATAGCAGCACGAGCAGTCTGACGGACACGGCACGGTCGCTCCGTAGTCAACGGAGTGCATGCTACTTCGATTTTGACTCGTTGCCGACGAACATGCCTGGCCACCGACGGGACGAGACGGTAGAGAGTGTGTTGTTGCCATTCCCCACACAGACGCTGAGACCTGCGACGTCGTCGTCATCGCTTGACAAGAACCCTGGGTCCCTGTTCGGGCGTGTGCAAGACAAGTGCAATCAGCACCAGTCGGTGTTCGAGTCAGCGTCACCCTTGGAAAAGGGTGCGGCGGGATCGTCACCGGCAAGACAACCATCACGCATACAGGTGACACTGACGACGTTGATCCCCTCGTTTACGCGGGGTGTTCCCGCGTTTGCGGCGCCGTTGACGCAGGTACAATCACCGGTGGTAAAACGTGCCCAATGGGAAGTTGTCGTCCGCGCTGGGTTCCTTGCGGCGCTGATCGCCAGCGCGTTTACGGGACTGTTGGTGGGTGTGGTGCCTTGACACATGTGCTTTCAACGCCCGTGCCTTGATGATTTATTTTTATTGCCGTTTTCCCCAACTGTCCTTTCGATCCTGTTGTGAGAGGTGTTGGTTTCGTTTTCGGGTTTCGCGGTGTTTGTAATATCCTTCCTTTAATCCTTGTTTTGCTTCCCTTGTTGTTTGCATTCTGTAGGCGTCTTTCTCTCGTTTGATTGTCTGACGTCTGCACCGGCACGCCACTTACATACTTTCAATTGTTTCCTACACATCCCCCACCATGCACAGCCCTGTTTGCTACTGCTACTATAGCTACGTTGCATTTATGACATGCTACCCCCCGTTCCACGACACGTTAATCTAACCCGTGGATGTTCCGATTTCTCATCTCGACGTGACCCCTTCTTTTTCGTAAATGCATGCATCCATTCATCACGCTCGAGCATACCCCACCTCATTGCTTCAAGTCTCGTTTGCGCTCTCGCTCGGGTGCTGGTTAGTTGGCACTTTTACAGATACAGATGTATTTTTGCGTTTCTGTTTTTTCGTTCTATACTCGGCTTGTTGTATTACGACTCCACTTAGGAAACCATACCATATTCCCAACGATCTGAACTGCGTGTCAGAAGGTGAATGGACTATTTCAGATGGCTGAGACGCGTTGCGAGTGTCAAGCACGCGTGATTGGACGAATGTGATGTCATTAAGACGAGGTTTCTTGGATCATTGTCGGACAGTTATAGCCCGATGTCGATCGAGTTGATGAATGCTTCGACGTCACCCCCAGAAACCGTGCGCGAGAAGAGAACAGCAGGCTGATGACGCTACATCGGGACGATAATTCCGGCCCCCGAGTAAATCACGTATGCATACATCATCTTGCTCATGACGTCACATACATATCCAGATTCGATCCTGACGAGGTCACGTACGTACGTATGTGTGGGGTCGGCGAAGAAAGGGTCGGCAAAGTATGCGACCATCGTCATACTTCGTATCGAGCGGCGCCAAAAGCTGCCAGTACCCGAGTACATCGCAGGGTCGCGCTCAACAGAGCAGAACGGCCACCAAAGACTCCAGTTCCAACGCCATTTAGTTCCAGAAATGTATGCTGGGGATAGAAGTAATCAAATAACGCGGAAATGTTTCTGTAACTTATGTAAAAAGGCATCCGATTCGTCAAGACAGCTCACAGGAGCCAACAGATTTCACACAACGCCAAGCAAGATTTTCAACGTGAAGTGAGACGAGAACAGTGGCGGGTTTACATCATAAACGATCAACACGAGAAGATAGCCATCCTCCAAACACCAGATGTCCAAGGGGAACACGAGTGACATCACGATTCTTGAGCCCGAGATACCGAGATCCGAGAGGCTGAAATAACCCCCGCGACGGCCGCGTGCGCAAAAAGCGTGAAATCGCCCGTGCACTCCTTGGAATCGACTTTCGTTGCTCTGCTGGCACTGATGTCAACATTTCGGATAACACCTTTTAGTCACTCGTCTCTTACCTGCAGTTGGTAACCATGGTTGATATCTCCATCTCCACGTTCTTCGTGGCCGTAAGTGACGATAGGTGGAGCGACTTAAACCAGTCTCCTCGGAGTCTTCGCTAACCGTCACCGACATCTTCCGCGGCGCCTTGCGTCTATGATGTAACCCCAGAATACGGAAAATCAGATACATAAACTTACCGACCAAGTTCTACAATCCATATGCTGTGGGTGAGATGGAATTCGAACCGTCCAATGTTTGCAGAGATGCGTGACTGTATGAGACGATTAGACACAACATGAAAGTAGGGCGCCACAAAAGGCTCACTGGGGCTTTGCCGCCAGCTTCGACCATGCTCAAGTTCGCGTGCCGATACGGTGTTGGTACAAACGAGGTTGAACTGGTGAAAGTGCGGTGTTCAAGTCGGATACCCAGATCAGCAGGCGTCGGATGGATCGCAGGTGCGCACGAATGGCTCGAAGTACCTCCCAAGGACCACGTCGCCTTGCAGGGAGCGCAAGAGCTCTAGTGGAGATCGCGCCTGGCTGGGGCGCGGCGGTTTGGGGGGAAACGAATTGGTTGGAGCGACGACCATCGAGAAGCGACTGGTGATGTAGCGCGCGTGCCCCTTGATAGGGTGAAACGGGTGGGGAGAGAGCAGCGACAACGACAGGGTGGAACGGTTGGCCGCGACGCATCCGAGGTGGTGATTTTCATAGGCAAGAAAAAGTCTATGAGCCTGAAGGTGGGGAGGAAAGAGGGCGTCGAGACGATGGGGTTTGCTCGACAGTCGAGGGTATTTATACATTTCGACCGCAGCGATCGAGCCTAGTAGGAATGCAGACATTGGAATTCAAGTTCCCATTGACGTGCATGTTGACCTGCGACCAGAATCGTAATCGGACTTGAAAATGCATTCCAATTCCCAAAGCAATTCGGATCTCGGAACTTCAGATATACTTCGGCCGGGCCCGTGCGCATTAGCTTCAGATTCCTATGCCATCTGCAACACCACCCTTTCAATACTAGTCCTGTTGTTGGAGGTTGGTAGCCCCGTATTCATAGTTTCCTCCCTTGATAATAATTCTTTATTGTTCGCGTTCTGTGGAAACCGGCCGTGGCCGACGGCGGAAACACTGAGACGGCGGGCACAAAAGAACAGGACCACGCTCTATACGGGGAACTACGAGGTACGGGACAAAAGGCTACTACTGTATCTCTACAAGGATCGGCGGTAGATATACGGCGGTACACGTGACTGTATGCCGGTGGGTTTACAGCCCCTATGCTTCGTTGCTCAGGCTGCCACGATAGTTACACTGCATCTACGACATCTACCTCTGGCCGTTCCACGACACGTTAACCAACATGTAGACGTAACCATTCCTCGTCTCGACATGTCCCTCTTTTTCGCAGACGCATACATCTACATATTTACCATGCTCGACCATATCCCATCCCTATCGTCTCAGGACACGTTCGGGTGTTTAGTTGGCGCCTTTATAGATACAGACGTGCTTTTGGGTTTTGTTTTTCGTTCCATATTAGGCCCGCTGTGCTGGTGAATTGTAATTTAGGAGACCGAACCACTATGATCGTCGCCGATCGTTGGTCCCATCTGTGCACGCAAGGTGAGTAGACATGCTAACCTGGTGATGTGTCTCAGACGGTCATTGCGATCCGCCGGTCCCAGAGGTTTCAGAGGGATTTTGGTTGTTGTTGTTCGAGCTGCCACAACTCCAAGTGTCTAGGCCTCCCTCAGGCCAGGCCTTGCAGGGAGCAGTCTCGCGGGTCTACGCATCGATTAGTCTTCGTCTAGACACCAGACTGAAATTCCTCTTACCTTTCCGAACGGCATTGTCTATAGAGTCCGAACGCGACTTTGCAAAAGATAGGTAGTTAGTGCTTGTTTCTGCACGCCAGTCAGTGTGAGCATCGTCGAGTGGAGGTCAAATAGAAATATTGCTCGCCAGTAGGCTGTAAGAACAATCCCGCTCGTCGATTGCCTCTCTTTGTATCTCATATGCACCGGTATGCATCGCGCGTGCGCCTCTTCAGGCCGGACGCTAGGAACAGGACATTAACAATGACGATAGGTGGCATAGCGTCTCGACCGAGCATTTGTAACACATCACTACAGTCCATTGTTCCCAGTCAAGTCACCGCAATACATCGTGCTCAACGTGACTGGGAGTTGGTCCGTCAAGCCATGCTGTCCATGATCGCAGGGGCACGAAGGACTTCTATTGGCACATATCGCCCCTCAAATGCTATGTCCGAGGATAGGGACAGACTTGGCTGGTTCAGGAATTTAGACTCTGCCTGACGGAGGTTACGTGCTGAAGTGATGACTGACGTTGTAGCGAATGGCGGCGTGTTCATCCTACAGAGGAAACCGCAAGGCAAGATCTAACTCACATTAGCTCGGATCTATAGGACGTCCTAAGAGTCGAAATTGGCTCACATACCCCCCTGTTCCTGGCACTCGAAGAGGCCAAGCCCATAGCGGGACCGATCGCCGGGCCATAAGATATCCCGGCATGACATAGTGACCTGATGCTTTTGGTACTAGCGTCAACATTTATCGCTCCCTGATTCACCGATTCTGTCACTAGACACTCAGAAAATACAGAAGCTAGCGCAGGCGACGTCACCTTGACGGAGATACTCGAAAAAAATTCCGAAGAATGGAATGCTAATAATTTCGTCAGTCACACCTGCCATCTGAATCCATGGGCGCGTGGGACGCCAATGGATGCAGAGGCCGGCGGGGACGATCAATAAACACGCCAATCAGCGATTCGGCGTTCTGCTCCCCGTGCTTACATTTCTCGGGACAAGACTCGACGCTTGGAATATGTTCTGTTAACATGTCTCGTCTGCAATTGGACTCAAGATAGCAGGGCATAAGCGATGCCAGTGACAAACTATCTGAGGGATTGGCTAGTCAATCTTCGGCAGTAGCGGAAATGAGCACAGCGGGACCTACTACAATCCTTTTCCTGGAGACGAATCCATAACCTTTGTAGGCAGGGGGCGAAAGCGCATTCTTACCGTCCTGTGATCATAAAATAAATGGTGATAGGTTGTGATGGATAACAAGACCCTCGGAGAATTGAGCGGGTCTGAGCGATGTGATGATGGCTTTCGTGATATCGACACTGAAAAATCGACTCACTCGAGCTGCTAGGACTAGTGAGCTAATTCATTTACCCCATCACGACGTGGGTGACGCTTGTTGAGCCACGACTTGTGATGATTATGAAATCTTCGTGACCGTGCCAACAACAAAAGTTGGAGAAAAACTGTCAGCTGTGTTATCACTTATTTACAAAATTTCTATAAAGAAACGTAATAGCCCCTGACAACCGTCATTAATGGCATGGTGCCATGAACAAGAATGAGTGGCTTTCCATCAAAGGAAGAGGGGTTGTGAAGATGATGGATTCCCTCGACGACCCGGGTCCCGAGGGATATCACACATTTCGATTGCCAGTGCTGGCTCGCGATCGGAACACAGACATTGAAATTCCCAAAGATAAGTTGGTTTGAAATGACTTCTATCTTACCAGAGGTAATCGGAGCAGGGAAGATGCCCACTTGCCATTGACAGTAACTTGAGCGGTTCGCTTACAGTACCATGAACCGGACTATAGTTAGATAACTCTTGAAGCTCGAAATTCAAAGCACCCACCGGGCCACAGCGACTAGTCACACATCGTGCATGATCGGCTCGGAGCAACGGGTGGAGGCATAGTCAACAAGTCAAGAGCGGTGTACTCGGTTGTTTGTGAAGGTGAGGTTGATAAAGTGGAAACATCTCTCGCTATCATGACGGAAGTCTCACCGGAGTCGCCGCTCAATAAACGACGGGCCCGCGACACTGACGTTTCTTCTTGCTTCCCAGAAATCTATCGCGGATCCTTCTGTGGATTCATCAGCTCACAACTGATAATCATCAGATACAGAAACCCGGACTAGCCGGCATTTTACTCGGCGGCCGAGAGCTTTCTGAACACGTTATACGTAAAGATTGAATTACAATATTGGTAAAAGCAGCGCATCACATAGTCGTGCAACGCGATCTCCGAGGATATGTATTGTAGAAGAGTGGTTCAGCGTACCAGGGCTTCGGTAACTAGTAATCAAGGAACGTTGTTGTAAACCATCTATAAACACGTTGAGAAGTCCAGACCTATACGTATACTGCCAATTTATCACCGCGGTGTCAACTCGTCATCAACCCAAAATTCGACACAGATCGCCGCCGAGGAAAAGAGTCAACAATCACAGGATCTTCATTCTGACGAGGCAAGAAAGATTGAGTGAGCAGTTCAATGGACAGAGGAACGTTCGCGTCTAAACTTACCACCATCCAGAATGGCCCCTCTGACATCACCACCTCTACACCTTTCTCTGCACACCGTGTTTTCAACAAGGCAAAGTCACGTAATTCCTGCGACTCTTTGTCGCACGTAACTATGCGTAACTTGGGTAAGACCTCAATTGCGTCGAGAATGGGACTCAGAGTGCTCCTGGAGGCATGCCTGGGATTTCGAAATGACAAATGCTCGATCGTCAGAGGGAGGGCCGATGCGAGCGGCACGAAGATGGGAATGGTGTAAATGATCAATTCTTCGAGACGTATGCATTGACGCAGAAACGCCGCCGAATCCATGCTGAAATGGAGCAACCGAAGCGAACGCAAGTGTGGGGCATGTACTCTCAAGCATTCTCTCCCTTCAATACCCGGGAAATCACGTAGGTCCAGGATACGAAGAGTCGAGGCAGAGGACCCGAGGAGCCAAACAAGAACTGCCGGTTGGGGAATACGTGAGAGCGAGAGTTCGTATAATGAAACGCGTGCGGGAAGCCGCTGAGCGGTGTCATTACCCACGCCGTCTTTCGGCTGGCGGAAGCCTGCATGGTGTCGCCACGGCCAGGCAGCAATCTCCGTTCCGATCTTCAGAAAACGCAAGTGTGGCCATATGCCAAGCAGCTGAAACAGCACTGGCGACTGTACGCCACATTCTTGGAGATTCAGCGCTCTGATGCTTTGTCCTGCGTGCTTGAGCTTAGCAAGTGCGAACTGGTCGAACTCGTGTAATCCAAAGACGCTCAGGGTGAGCTCGTACACTCTAGGACACGATTGAAGCACTTCTATGAAGACGTCTGGTTGGCAGCTTTCGTTCAAAATCCCCCAGACAGATATGTCCAGAGATCGAACGGCATCACCCATTGGATTACCGCGGCTTGCGGACGACCTGAGTGCATTTTGGAAGGACGAGATTGTGGGCGCTTGCAATCTGGTAGTCCTGCGAAAGAGAAGGGATTGTGCAGGTACAGACCACAACGCGCAAACAAGCGAGCAATGTGCAAGGAGGGCGCGATCAGGGGATCCGGTGGGCGTGTAGTAGACATGCTCGAGGATAGCAAAGATCAGCTCTGGTGGAAGATCTGGCATATGGAAGACGTAAATTTTATCGGGGATCGATCCTAGTGATGTTCTTGAGACCGCAAAGCTGTAATCGGTGTCTTGAATTCGTGTTGGTGACTCACAATGTGTGTCCCACTGGCAAAAAAATTACGAGGTCGTATATGTTGAGCCGTGTCACTGCGCAGCAGGTCTAATCGTAATGCACGAGCTAATGAAAAGAAGATGGACTGTCAGAGATCTTCTTACGTCTGAGCTGGAGGACTTGGCGACGGTTGCCAGGTGACACAGTCAAGTTCCCACAACACCATCCACCGCTTCCGTAGAGTCCATCATGATGTTGAACTTGGAACACTGCCAATCAAACCTTGCATTTACGATACCATCACACGTACCAAAAGGTCAGGCTAGATATAAATGTCTCACACCACAGGTGCTCTTGCCAAATCACCGGGACCTCCGACAAGTCACAAGACCCCCCAAGCCCCGAGATGAAGACTTTATCTGGATGGGCGGTCCGAATCATGCCCATTCAGCCAGGTTCTGATGTTCGGAATCCTTCATTCATGATGAACTTGTCCTTTGTACGTTGACTGTATAACGTATACATTGATTGCTTGGCTCTCTTGGGACATCACTCTCACTATTTGAGGATCGATGGACCGATTCATCACTTCTGTTCGGTCGCCGTCCCCTTCACCGGTATAAATCCACTTGTGGTAAACGCTCATTCTCGCAAATTTTCCACTTTTTCTCTTTCAACACGATGGCACCTCTGGAAGGGCCTATTGCTATAGCCACCTTAGTGGACGCTGTTTTGTTAGGCTGTGTTCTTGTGCAGTCATGTATGTACTTCAAGAACTCCCAAAGAAAGGTGTGGTTGTTGACCATTCTGGTGAGTCCGCAGCCGAAGGAGCCGATCCATCACTGGTGCTGACAGGTGATTCACTAGGTTTCGCTGATTCTGTCAGTAAATTGAACTTGATCAAGTGGCCGACACCCTAACACACGATCTGAACCCTAGGCTTGTTTTGCTCTCCCACCTCGGCTGTGCGGCTGCTTGGCTTTGGGCGAGCGTGGAAGCCGACATTGCAAATGTTCCCGTACCTGATTTCGCCACTGTCCTCTTCGGTCTCTCCTGCGTGTTTGGTGCCGTGATCTTACTCTTTGAACGAGTGAGTCCCTATCCTTCTATCCCCTACCTCGTTGACCGAAAAACCACAGTTTTTCTTTTCTTATCGCATTCTTAAGGAGACCAACAACCACCTTTTAGCGTTCGCATTCTTTATTTTGTGCATATTCTCGTTCACTGCTGGAGTGGGTGCAGCGAGTGTATTCTTTATGAACGAGGCTGCCGAGATAACAAGTCAGCTCGGCGGCAAGTGGATATTCCCCCTCATGATCGTCTCTGGACTAGTCTGCGACATGGCGATCAGCATCGCAGCCGCGTGCTGTCTTAGAGCTCAAGTCCCGACAGACATAACAGAGTGTGTGGTTTGCCTCTTCATCGATAACATTAGATAATGTTTTTCACAGCGCAATGGGGCGCGTCACTCGTCTGTTCCACTTCCTCGCTGGTGAGTCTTCCTAACAGCCTCAGATTTGACCTTATCTGACTCGGGTCATAGAAACTGGCTCTGTAACTAGGTATGTTACATGAATCATTGATCTGAAAGAAGATGGAGAATGAATCATTTCCCTCATTCCTTAACAGCCTCTTTGGCCTTGTCACCGTCATCGTCGTGAGTATTTCGCTCACATCTTTGAAAAAAATCCTCATATGGCTGCAGTATTGGCCGACGAGATCAAACCGTAAGTTTTCCGTAGCAACTTGAGTCGCCGATATAACCCCACCCCGGGCTCCAGTTGCCTGGATCTGTTTACTCGTAACCATGCCTGGAGGTGCGTGCCCGCTCGAGCTTTTCACTCTGCTGCTGATCACTCAGTTTCAACGATATCCAGTGTTTGCGAACGCCTTACTCGTTGCGTCAGTCAATCTCTGCCTCGCACAGTACCCCAACTAATTAAGCCATTATCTATCAGTCTCAACTCTCGTTCGCAACTCTGCGAGAACATCACACATCAGCGTCGGTTTGGGATTGGTGACGAACTCATTGATAGCACTGTCAAGAGGGTATGTCCCATTTCCTCTTCCATACACTGGGATTATGATACCTTTCCCCAGCAACCTATCATGATCGCCATTTCCCATAAGGTAGAGAAACACTCCGAGAAGAGCCCTGTATAGAGATGCCTATCGTCAGGCTGTACGTCCAGCGATCCCTGTATTGCCCAGGTATCCCACCTGATCATTCAAAATTACGACCTGACGAAAATGGTGCTCAATGCATCAGGTCGAATGCATTAGAACAGACTTTGATACCAGTCATGATGTTATGTAAATATCGAGGACACGATGACCCACTCTTGTACTTTTGTTTTCTTTATGGTGGGTCCGGTCTCGAAGAACATTTGTTTTACTGCTCATTCCAGGGATGCATCACGTCCCACCACTTCCTACTTGTTGTCGCTCTTTTGGTATTTTGATTGTTGCAACATCTGTCTCTACGTGGTCTTGTGCAATTAGAACGTATTCATGATTTAGGATCGACGATGAACCACAGGACAAACAACATTCCTTGTAAAATAAAATGGTATGACGATCGGTTTGCGGATGAAGCTCCTTGCGGCGAACATATATATGTTCAGGCCCGGGAAAGTGGGCCAACGGTACCTCCACGTGGTTCTTGTAGGTAACAGCACACTCACCATTTGACCTCATACTATGCGTTTCAAAATCACCGTGGCCCTGATATGGTGAAGTCGCAACCAATGCGGTTGGATCTAAGTCGTGGGGCGAACAGGCAGGGTCATAATGCTCTAATAATATCAGTGATACTGCAATGAAACCCGTACCCAGACAAGCATTGGTAACTAGGGTATGCTCTATTCACGGACAGGTGTTGCCTCTTTTTTAGTCAGCGTATGTATATCTTGCTCTGTTGACAATACATAGTCAATAAAACAAGTCACCTACATGAACTAGAACGGACACCTACGCATCCCCCATATATGGTTCCTTAGATCAAGGAATTCTGCAGGACGAAACACTTAGGCTTGGTCACAAACACATGTGAGACAAACATACCTATGTGCAAACCATCATACAACTTTTTCGCTTCTGCCCGAACACGCGAGAGGTCATCCTTGCTAGCCGAGCTGAGAGACAAGGCTTTCAAGTCCTTCTCCACCGCTTCGATCCTCCGTACATGTGCAGTCACCTGTACGTGAGGAATCAACTGAGAGGGTTGACGCATCAGTCCAAACTTGCCACTGTACCTTGGCGGTGCTGGCTTGAAGTTCTTCTACACTAGCTTGCAATGCCGCTGAGGCAGCCTTGTATTCGTCGAGGAGATGATATGCAGCATACGCCGATGCAAGCGAGAAACCAAATAAGAACCCAATGATCCTATACACCACCGTCAGTACACACAAGACCGACAAATATGAAACCCGCACCCGCCGCGGAACCCGCCGACGGGTTTCTTTGGGCTGGAGACTGTTCCGAGATTGGGCGAAGCGTCATTACGGAGGATGGGTGTGCTGGCGATGTGTCTGGTTTGGACCCTTGCGCGCTGTACGAGGTTTCGTGAGACGGCGAGGCAGCGCAATGTCGAGGCCATCGTGGTCGTGGTGAACGGTCAACTTCGGCGTTAGCCGGACCAAAGTCAGACGCGACCACGACGCCGGCGACGATGCCACCCAAGCGGAAGCACGACGAAACCAAATAACCCGCACTGAATCATTTTTGAAACACCAACGTAGGTTTCATGGCCCATCCCCCTTGCATCTTAGACTCACCGAACTCAACATTAGGTGACAAGTCGTGGCTCAAGTCGCTCAAGATGCACATTTGGCATGCTAAACGCGCTTAAATGCAGAATATGTGAGGATATCGACTCGTGTGTCCCGTTCAGATGATTATATACACAAAAGTTGACGAATTCTCCCATCAGGCTGTGATCCCGAACGAAAGGGCTTTTGGCCGATCAATGCATGGGTCTATCTTACACGATGCATCTTATTATGCTACGATAGAGCTCAATGGGTTCTTCTTCGAGTGGCTCTTGAACGGTGTTGTGAGCCACAAATTTTCAACATGAAACGGTCTGTGTTGTGAATATTACTTATTATCTGTCATTGACGCCGTCTGTAGCTGTATGACGGGGGGACGTGCCTATGAGACGCACATGTACAAACATGCGAGCTACCCCTTGGACTTGCTAGGTTCTGTGATGATCATCTGGAAACCCCCCAAGGACAATTCTTCACGGGCCCAGCAATCTCTTACGCAACCAGAAGGAGTAAAGGGTGTATCAACACCTTCGAGATCATGAGACTCGAGTCAAGCCAGGTTATCAAAGGGGCTTTCTTGCTTGCCGGAAGCCACTCGTGGACGTACGTATTGAACTTATAGTACACCGTTTGGTTGTTCTATCATACTAGCTTAGCTAGACTAATTGATCGCCATGCATCACCACCACCAAGGAACCCGAGGTATTGGCGTTTGCAATGATACGCAGCCAGAGGCCCCATCTTTTCATTCGAACAAGCTTTCCAAGATTCAGCGCCGACGAAGTCGAAATAGCCAGCCACTAGTCTCGAACTATCCGTTTTGGGTGTCCTCGCAAGAATTGGAATCCACGTACCGACGCTCATTTGTTTCGGATTTTGCCTCCCGATGTCATGTATTGCGTTAATTATAAAACCTCGATGCGGTGGAGACATCATACATCGCAATGACACTATGTCCCAAGCGAAACGCAACACGACCATACCACATAATTACACGCTGTCATCTCATGTTGCTAAGAGTCCTCGCGATGCCGCAGGTTCCACAGCGACTAGCATACATGCAGTTCCATAGAAATATTCCAAAGACACTTCGTTCCCATATGCCGCGAATGTAGTCTTGAAATCCACAGATGATTTCATTTGCGTGATCTCCAGGACCTGCGTGGGGGGATCCCTGCAAAACTGCGGAAACAAGGACGGCTCCTCCAAAATACTAGAATCAAATCCATCAGGGTCGCCAACGATATCGATTATTTCGGCATCTTCAACGGTCGAATTGTCGCCAATTAGAGAGTCCAGGAGGCGATCAATGTCTGAGGATTCGTCGTCGTAAGCTGCGTCGTAACCTTTAAGTTCTTTGGTAGTGACAAGATTCACGTTTGGCACGTATGAGACACCACGATAGAGTAATCGAAGAGTGTAGCGTAGGCCGAGTGCGTCACAGACGTCCGCAAGAGCGCGGTCAGACCCTTTCAGCTGACCCAAAATCAGGCTGAGGATGTTCTTTCCAGTATGAACGTACTCGTGCATCAGACCGAAGCCCAGGTACCCGCCATTCGGGAGCGTCGACTTGTTGTTGACAAAGCTAGCAAGAGCTCGTTTGATCGTCGCAAGCTGTGGTGTCAAAATAGGCGATATGGCAGGAAGAGTGGATGCATGGTAGAGGTTGTATGTGAGTGTCAGACGATGGCCAGACAAGACGGGTAACACCTCGTGCTCAACATCGCTGTAAAAGGCGACGTAGCAAGCGGAGGGACCTTTGGCTTTAGAAAAATTGTCCGTGAAGTCGATGGTCCACTTGTTCTCATCCTGGTAGAGGACTAGTTGACCGCCCTCATGTGGCGTAGGGAGGACGACGACTAGGGACCCGAACATATCATCGTCCCTTGGTGTGTCCTTGTGTGCCTTGAAGAAGTCCCCCTCTCCTATATCATATAACGAGGTCATGTCAAACAATCCATGTAAAGTGACAGGTGACTCACCGTAGACATTCAACTTGTAAAGCTCCATATCCATCAACCCGTGTTTTTCGGGAAGTAAAGCCTTGGATACTTGCTCATGAATACCCAGACCGCGGGGATCGAATTGTGTCGCGAACGCGTCGAGATCCATCTTTCCTGCCTTCCTGTACGACTCATCCAAAATGTTCTCCTTTCCACGACCAAATTCAGCAGGCTTGCAAGTACGATACAACGCATCTAGATCATCTGAAGTGGCCTTGGAAACATCGATGCGACTGCACGATCGTTAGCTAAACCGTATATGGTTTCTTGCAGCGGGTCAACTTTAGCTCACCGAACGAGGCCTTCAGAGTTGTGAGAATAATACAGGAGACACTGATAATCTGGTATGGCGCATATGCCGCTGCAGAACGGTTCATGGGCAGCGCTGATCGCAGTTTGCAGTGTGAGCATTTCAGAATCTGCGTTTGAGGAGTCTGCAGGCAACTCGGACATGGTGTAGACCTATGTAGACCAAATGTCCCCTCAGCAATACATTCAGGTCGCACTTAAGATGGGTCCGTCCTTATTTGTCCAGAGCGGGTTTCGCCGAGGGTAGGTGGTGAGTCAACCAGGAAAGAAAACTACTCGATGATTCCCTCTGCCTTGCCAGCTACTGAAAAGAGATATTGCAGTACACACTGTCTGTCTAGTTACTGACTCAATCATTCATGGTCAGACAGTCGAGTAAAGATCACGCGGGAGATGTTCGCGGTGATAAGTGATGCTGTCCCTGGCCGGACAGTCGCTCATCTCATATATTGTCGTCTTGTACTGCCAGGAGTTCTCGCGGTGCTGCAGATTCTACTACAATCACTGTACATGCAGCTCCACAATAACAATACATTGATAGCTCCTCCCCATACGCCGCAAGCATGGTTTGGAAGTTCACAGACGATTGCATTCGGGTGGTCTCCAGCACCTGTGTGAGGGATCCTTGCAAAATTGCGGCGACGAGGATGTTTCCTCCAAAATATCGGGATCGAATTCCTGGCCAACGAGATGGATTACTTGAACGTTCAATGGCCAGACCTCCTCAGGTCCAAGTTAGAGCCTCTTCAAGGCATTCGGTGTCCGAGGAAAGAGGAGCGTCGTAAGCCACATTGTCAAGCTCGAGTTCACTGATAGTGGTGAGAGTAACACCCGGCGAGTCTGTGATAGGATGATAAAGCAATCGAAGCGTATGACAGGGGCCGAGTGCATCGCAGACATCCATGAGCAAACGGTTGTGGTGTGAAATAAGCGATGTGGCAGGGAGGACAGGTCCGCGGTAGAGGTGGGCAGCACACGATACCGAACGAGACAGTCAAGGCCTCGTGCTCGATGTCACTATAAAATGCGACACAATAAGCAAAGGAACCTTTGATCGTGCACGAAGTCGATGGTCTGCTCCTTTCCACCCTGGGGGAGCACCAATTACCCACCTTCATGCGGAGCAGGAAGGACGACGACCAGGGACCCGGACATATCATTGTCCCTTGGTGTGTCCTTGTGTGCCTCAAAGAAGTCACCCTTTCCTATATCATGCGATGAAGTCGTGCAAAAGAACTCACGTAAAGTAAGAGGGGACTCATCGTAGAGTCGACGTAGACGCTCAGCCTTCACAGTCCCAACTTGCCACTGTACCTTGGCAGTACTGGCTTGAAGTTCTTCTACACTGGCTTGCAATGCCACTGAGGCAGCCTTGCATTCGTCGAGGAGGTGATACGCAGCATACGCCGACGCAAGTGAGAAACCAAGCAAGAAGCCAATGATCCTATACACCACTGTCAGCACATACGAGACCGACAAATATTAACCTGCCGACGAGTTTCTTTGGACTGGAGACTGTTCCGAGATTAGGCGGAGCGTCATTAAGGAGGATGGGTGAACTGGCGATGTGTCTGGTTTGGACCCTTGCGCGCTGTACGAGGTTTCGTGAGGGAGCGAGGCAGCGCAACGTCGAGTCGTCGTGAACAGTTAACTTCGGTGTTAGCCGGACCAAAGTCAGACGCGACCACGCTGGCGACAATGCCGAAAGCACGACGAAAGCAAATAACCCGCACTGAATCATTCTTGAACATCAGCGTAGGTTTCGTGGCCCATCCCTCTTGTGTCTTGGACTCACTGAACTCAACATCAGGTGGCAAGTCGTAGCTCGAGACGTATATTTGGCATGCTAAACACGCCAAAATGCATGGGGATATCGACTCATGTGTCCCATTCAAATGATCAATCGATCATATGCACAAAAGTTGATGAATTATAGGCTGTCACCCTGAACGAAAAGGCTTTCCGGCCGAATGCATGAACCCATCTTACAGTGACTTACACGATGCGTGTTACTATGCCACGATAGAGCTCAAAGGGTTATAATCTCTTCTTCGAGCAGCTCTTGAATGGTGTTGCGACCCATAGGTTTCCGACATGAAATGGTCTGCGTTGTTGATATTACTCAGTTTTTGTCACTGATGCCCTCTGTAGCCATATGACGGAGACGCATATCTACAAACATATAGGTCACCTGCTGGTCCCGCTAGGTCCTGTGATGATCATCTGGAAACCATAATTCCCCAAGGACAATTCTTTCCGTGCCCAGCAATCCCTTACGCGACCAGAAACAGCAAAGGGGTGTGGAAAGGAAAAAGGGAAAAGTTGACGGAGAATGCATCGAAACCACTGATGGTTCGCGGGTCATCTGGGTCCGTTGCCACCCTCCTATATTTGAAGACGTTTTTGCGATATTGTGAACCTCGGCTTTGTATGACCTAGAGCAGAGGAAGAACAAAGACCCAGAGGTCTGTACAGAGATCGAAGTTGCCGGTCTCAAAGGGTGTATCGACACTCGAGATCATGGGGCCCAAGTCAAGCCAGACTATCAAAGGGGCTTTCTCGCTTGTCTGAAAGACACTCGTGCACGTACATATTGAACCTAGCTGTTCTACCACGGCATACCAACTTGGTTGCACGAATTAATCGCCATGCATCACCACCACCCAGGAACTTGAGGTATCGGCGTCCGTAATGATGCGTAGCCAGAGGCCTCGTCTTTTCATCCGAACAGGCTCTCCAAGACTCAGCGCTGATGAGGCCGAAGTAGCCAGCCACTAGTCTCGAACCATCCGTTTTGGGTGTCCTCGCTTGTTTCGGATTTTGCCCCCCGATGTCATGTATTGTGTTAATCATAAAACCTTGATGCAGTGGAGACATTGTGCATCGTAATGACACAAGCGAAACGAAACACGACTCGACTACGTAATTATGTACATGCTGTTGTTTCATGTTGCCAGAAATCTTCGCGATGCCGCAGGTTCCACAGCAACTAGCATACATGCAGCTCCATAAAAATATTCCAAAGACATTTCGTTCCCATATGCCATATAAGCACTCATGGAATCCACAGACGATTTCATTTGCGTGATCTCTAGCACCTGTGTGGGGGGATCCCTGCAGAATCGTGGAGGCAAAGACGATTCCTTGAAAACATTAAAATCGAATCTATCGCCAACGATATCGATTACTTCGGCATCTTCAATGGTCAACTCTGCCTTGATCAGAGTGTGCTCGAGGCGATCGACGTCTGAGATTTCATCGTAGTCAGCTTCACCGTAAGCATTGAGTTCTCTGGTAGTGACAAGGTTCACAGTTGGGTCGCATGTGATGCCACGATAGAACAATCGAAGAGTGTAGCGTAGGCCGAGTGCGTCACAGACGTCCGCAAGAGCACGGTCAGACCCTTTCAGCTGACCCAAAACGAGGCTGAGGATGTTCTTTCCAGTATGAACGTACTCGTGCATCAGACCGAAGCCCAGGTACCCGCCGTTCGGGAGTGTCGACTTGTTGTTGACCAAGTCGGCAAGAGCTCGTTTGATTGTCGCAAGCTGTGGTGTCAAAATAGGCGATATGGCAGGAAGAGTGGATGCATGGTAGAGGTTGTATGTGAGTGTCAGGCGATGGCCAGACAAGACGGGTAACACCTCGTGCTCAACATCGCTGTAAAAGGCGACGTAGCAAGCGGAGGGACCTTTGGCTTTAGAAAAATTGTCTGTGAAGTCGATGGTCCACTTGTTCTCATCCTGGTAGAGGACTAGTTGACCGCCCTCATGTGGCGTAGGGAGGACGACGACTAGGGACCCGAACATATCCTCGTCCCTTGGTGTGTCCTTGTGTGCCTTGAAGAAGTCACCCTTTCCTATATCGTACGACGAAGTCATAAAATAACTCATGCAAAGTAATAGGAGACATACCGTAGACATTCAACTTGTAAAGTTCCATATCCATCAACCCGTGTTTTTCGGGGAGCAAAGCCTTGGATACTTGCTCATGAATACCCAGACTGCGCGGATCGAATTGTGTTGCGAACGCGTCGAGATCCATTTTTCCTGCCTTTCTGTACGATTCATCCAAAACGTTCTCCTTTCCACGGCCAAATTCGGCTGGCTTGCAAGTACGATACAACGCATCTAGATCGTCTGAAGTGGCCTTGGAGACATCGATGCGACTGCACGATCGTTAGCTAGCTGCATGTATCATCCCTTGCAGTGGGTCAACTTTAGCTCACCGGACGAGGTCTTCAGAGTTGTGAGAATAATACAGGAGACACTGATAATCTGGTACGGCGCATATGCCGCTGCAGAATGGTTCATGGGCGGCGCTGATCGCAGTTTGCAGTGCGAGCACTTCAGAACTTGCATTTGAGGAATTTGCAGGTGACTGGGGCATGGTGTACATCTACGTAGATCAAATGTGCCCTTGGCAATACACTCGGGTCGCACTTAAGATGGGTCCGTCCTTATTTGTCCAGCAGCGGGCTTCGCCGAGGACAGGTGGTGAGTCCTACAATAGGCGAGCCCCTCAACCAGGGAAAAATTTACTTGACAATTCCTTCTGCCTTGCCGGCTGCTGAAAAGAAAAAAAATCGTAGTACGCACCGTCTGTCCGGTCACTGCACCGTTAGATACTGCTAAAACAGTTTCACTCATTCGTATTCTGGCAAGGTCAGACAGTCGAGTAAAGATCACGTGAGAGGTGTTAGGGGTTGCCACAGTCCCTAGACTGTCATCGTCTATTGCCAAGTCGCAATACTGCAAATTCTACTACAATCACTATGCATGCAATTCCACAATGACAATTCATGACTCATTCCCATGCGCCGCAAACATGGTTTGGAAGTTCACAGACGATTGCATTCGGGTGGTCTCCAGCGCCTACGTGAGATGCTCGCAAAACTGCGGCGACAAGGATGTTTCCTCCAAAATATCGAGATCGAATTCCTGGCCGACGAGATTGGTTACTTTAACGTCTTCAATGGTCAGACCTCCCTAGGTCTAGGTCAAAGTCTCTTCAAGGCATTCAGTGTCCGAGGAAAGAGGAGAGTCGTAAGCCACATTGTCAAGCTCAAGCTCACTGATACTGGTGAGAGTAACGTCCGGCGAGTCTGATACATCGATAAAGTAATCGAAGCGTATAGCAGGGGCCGAGTGCATCGCAGGTATCCACGAGCGAACGGTCAGCTCCTTCAAGCCGGTAGAGAATGAGATCAAGGACATCCTTTCCAGTGGACGTACTCGTGATGAGATCGAAATGCAGATACCCACCATTGGGGAGTGTTGACTTGTCATTGACCAAGTCAGCAAGAACGCATTTGAATGTCAGAAGCTGTGGCGTGAAAGTAGCAGGGAGGTAGGTCCGTGGTGGAGGTTATGTGTGGGTGTCACACGATAACCAGACGAGACAGGCACCTCGTGCTCGGTGTCACTGTAAAATGCGATTTGACGAGCGACCTTTGGCTTTCGCAAGATTGTTGACGGTCCACTTCTTTCCACCCTGGCGGAGCGCTAATTGCCCACCGTCATGCGGAGCAGGAAAGATGTCGACTAGAGACCTGAACGTGTCTTTGTCCCTTGGTGTGTCCTTGTGTGCCCCAAAGAAGTCTCTCTTTCCTGTACCATGCGGTGAGGTCATGCAAAAGAGCTCACGCGAAGTAAGAGGAGACTTATTGTAGACACTCCATCATCCTACATTTTTCTGGAAGTAAAGCCTTTGATACTCGTTCATAGATTCCCAGAGTACTGGCTCGAAGTTCTTCTACACTAGCTTGCAGATAGCCTTGTACTCGTCGAGGTGATACGCAGCATACGACAATGTAAGCGAGAAACCAAATAAGGAGTCAATGACCCCAACGAATGTTAGACCTGCGGATGGGTTTCTTTGGACTGGAGACTGTTCCGAGGTTGGGCAAAGCGTCATTGCGGATAAGTGAGCTGGAGACGTGTCTGGTTCGGGCCCTTGCGTGTCGTACGGGGTTTCATGGGACAGCAAGCCAGCACAACGTCGAAGCCATCGTGGTCGTGAAGCAGCTAACTTCGGCGTTAGCCGGACCAAAGTCAGACGCGACCACGCCGGCGACAATGCCACCCAAACGAAAGCACGACGATGCTGGCGGAACCACCGCACGAGAGCGCAAGAAACTCAAAATGGCCGATGCGCGTACAATACCGGTACAAGCCTCGGCGCCTGCGAACACCTCAAGTGCAGTATCTTCGTCTGCAGGTCCTCCGAAGACCACGGTTCAGTTTGACTGTGCGTTTCTTTCGAATTTCATTCTGTCTTAAGAATATTGATTTTTATGGTTAGCTATGCAGGGATTGCCAGGTTCTATAGACGTGGAGCGTTTCACAGAGGTACAATCATTGTATTGTGTTTTCCAGAGGATCGTCATATTGACGGTTGCCTAGGCGCGTGCGTACGAGATCGATGCGATGCGAAACGCGATCAAGACAGCCAGGCAAGCCACCAGTGATACTCAGTTGTGATTTTCTGAGGATTCTTTGTAGTGGAAGCTCGACCCACCGCGCGTGGCAAACCCTACCACGACACCTTCGGCGCAGGGCAGCCAGTCACGACGTTCGACGCGTCCCAGTTCGCCTACGTGACAAGGCACGCTCGGAGGTATGCCTCACATCCCCTTTCGTAGCGCATATAGACACCTTCTCGTAGATGGACGCCCATAGACGTCGACTCCTTGGCCGGCCGAAACGAGGGAGAGGAAAGCAAATAACGCGGACTGAGTCGTTCTTGAGACGCCAACGTAGGTTTCGTGGCTTATCCCTTTTGTGTCTTGGACTCACCGAACTCAATATCAGGCGACAAGTCGTGGCTCGAGACGCACATTTGGCATGCTAAACGCGCTAAAATGCAGAATATGTGGGGATATCGACTCGTGTGTCCCATTCAAATGATTATATGTACAAAATTTGATGAGTTTTCCTATTAGGCTGTCACCCCGAACGAAAAGGCTTTCCGGCCGTCTCACCGCGCATCAATGCATGGGTCCATCTTACACGATGCATCTTATCATGCTACGATAGAGCTCAAAGGGTTACAATCTCTTCTTCGAGCGGCTCTTGAACGGTGTTGCGACCCACAGGTTTCCGACATGAAACGGTGTGTTATTAATATTATTCAGTCTTTGTCATTGATGCCTTCTGCAGCTATATGACGGGCGGACGTGCTTATGAGACGCATATGTACAAACATGCGAGTTACCCCTTGGACTTGCTAGGTCCTGTGACGATCATCTGGAAACCATTATCCCCCAAGGACAATTCTTCACAGGCCCAGCAATCTCTCACGCAACCAGAAGGAGTACAGGGGGGTGGAAAGGGCGACAGGAAGGGCAAAAGCAAGGAAAAGCAGACGGAGAATGCATCTGAAACCACTAATGGTTCACGGGTCATCTGGGTCCGGTGTCACCCTGCTACGTTTGAAGACGTTTTCGCAACATTGCGAGCCTCGGCTTCGTGTGTTCTGGCGCAGAGTAAGAACGAAGACCCAGAGCTGTATGCAGAGATCGAGATTGCCGATCTCCGAGGGTGTATCAACGCTTTTGAGATTATGGGACCCAAGTCGAGCCAAATTATCAAAGGGGCTTTCTCGCTTGCCGGAAGTGAAAACAGGAAAGAAGTCAGGAAGGTTGGGAGACTTCGGTCGATATTCCGACATGCATCTGATTTCTGCCGACTCACAGTTTTGGAACTCATTGACTGATCTGCATACTTCTGGTAGTCTATCGCGTGGGACGCTGATCGGGCTCAAAGTTCACGACCCGCGTGTAAAGTAAGTTGTTGACCTAATGCTGACCGATCGCTAAAATTTCAACTGATGCTGGGTAGGTTCCCGCCGAAGAATGCTAAACCCCATTATGAAGATTTTACGCAACCTATTGTTCAATCCTCACCTGCCTTTACATATCCTTTGGCTCTTATAGCACAGAGTGAGATCTGGGATGAGGAAGTGCGAGGAAGTCTCAAGAAACCAAAGTATAAGAAGAAGGACATCGACGAGAGGCGTTCCAAGGTTGGTGCCCCTTCGCCACTGCTTCGGGTGTAGTACTCACACATTAGTGATTCTAGAACCTCGTTCC
>JBBPUM010000208.1:0-23228 GCA_038094695.1 Chiua aff. virens
GCAGCTTCTGGCCGAAGTTTCGCAAGCAGTCGCAACCGAACCATCACTATTGCCGTCTCATCCCGAGGTACCTCGGTTAAAGGCTGATTTATTGGACACAACACACAAGGTAATGTGTAGCTCTATCGCCGTGGATGCCCCCTTAATCCCTATTACAGGATACAGCTTCCCAGCCGAGTCCACTTACTCCTATTTCAAACGAAGACCAGCAACCTAAGGTAACTTCTCAGAGGGCCTTGATCGTGTGCGAAGAGTTTGATGCTTTGTCTGACGTTGAGAGGCTCGATGTAAGTGCAACTCCTACCATTCCCGAGTTGTGGGTTGTCATCGCTGACCGGTCTACTATTGTTAGTATTGCCTCAATGTACTCCTCCCCGAGGCCATCCAACAGCTCCTCCTTTGGCAGTCTGGCGAGCGCACTTCTGCTCGGCTCCTCTCTCCCGAAGAGGAGCAGCGACTGCATGACGTAGGGGCTCGCAAAGCCATGGAGACCGACTGGGTGGACGACGTCATGAGGCTTCGGGCTGCAAGTGCTAGAGCCTGGGGTATCGATGCGAACAGGGAAACAGAGGAGAAGAAAGCGAAACTGGGGGCTACACCGGGTGGAACAAGGTCACGACCGCGGCGAGGTACCGTCTTAAGGTCATGAAGGCACATGCTTTTTATTATAATAGTATATCCTTGGTCTTGGAGGTAGTATATACATTGCTTGCTTGTACGTAGTAGCGGAACTGACGGTTACTATTGACGTGGCATTTCGTGTTTAGTATTCTCCACACGGTCTTCCTCTTGATATCACGTCCCCGTACTGTATCATACACAACACGGGCTTTCGTGAAAGCTCTCCACATTCGTTTCTATCAGTAGATGTTAGTCGATGCCACCTCCGACATCCAGCGACGCCTGGTTAGCTTCACGCCGATTTGGAATTGTAATTGACGCTGGATCATCCGGCTCGCGGATTCAAATATACAGTTGGAAGGACCCACAAGTCATACTAGAAGAATATGGAGATGCGGTTCGGAATGTGTTGCCCCAGGTAGAGAAGGGCGTACAAAACGGAGAGGACTGGGTCAAAAAGGTCGAGCCTGGTACGCCTCTTACGTTCTTTTTATCGCCTCCGTCGGGCGTCTCTTGTGGGACATGCCCATGTCTGATGTATAACATCTACTTCTCTCTCTATTCTATCTTTTGCTGTTTCTAGGCCTATCGTCGTTTGGGGACAACCCAGAGGGGGTGGCTGGCTACCTGGAACCTCTCATTCGACATGCACGCTCGCAAATCCCCCCGTCGCTCGAATCGGACACACCCCTCTTTCTTCTCGCGACGGCCGGGATGCGCCTGCTGACGCCGCTCCAACAAGCGCGCATACTAAACGCGGCCTGCACCTATCTCCGGACGTCCCCCTTTCGCATCGAACCCGAGTCCAAAGATGGCCCGTGCGGTGCGAGCGTACAGATCATCACAGGCGAGGAAGAAGGTCTCTTTGGGTGGATCGCGGTCAACTACCTCATGGACGGGTTCATCGGTGGGCACAAGGACGAAAAGACGACGTACGGCTTTTTGGACATGGGTGGTGCGTCGACGCAGATCGCGTTTGAGCCTTCAGGGGAGGAAGGGAAGGGGAACGAGGCGGCGTTGGTGGACGTGCGGCTGAGGTTGTTGGGCGGGACGGAGATCAAGCATAGGGTGTTTGTGACGACGTGGTTGGGGTATGGGACGAATCAGGCGAGGGAGCGGTATGTCGCGGCGATGGTTGGGGATGTGGAGGGGGAGAGACCCGACGGGGTGGTATCACGGACGATCGAGGACCCGTGTTTACCCAAGGACTTGGCGCTCACGGAGTCGGTGCCGTTGTACGAGGGGGCATCCGCGCATCAGACGACGCCGCTCACGTTGGTCGGGACGGGTTCGTTCACACAGTGTCTGCAAAAGACGGCACCGTTGCTCAACAAGGACGCGCCGTGTTCGGATGCGCCGTGTTTGTTCAACGGTGTACATGTACCCCGGATCAACTTTTCGTCTTCGCACTTTATCGGCATCTCCGAGTATTGGTATTCGTCGGAACACGTCTTCGGACTCGGTGGCCCTTACGACTTTGTTCAGTACGAGCGCGCTGCGACAGATTTCTGCAGTCGAGACTGGAACGGGATCACTAGGCAGCATGAAACGTCGAAGAAGGCGGGTTTACTTGGTGGGGACGGTGAGGTGATGGAGAATGGACAAGTCATCGAGACGGGTAAATGGGGAGACAAGCTCGAGATCTCTCGGCTACAGATGCAATGTTTCAAGGCAGCATGGGTTGCGAACGTACTCCATGAAGGTATTGGGATACCTCGCATCGTCGACCCCGGCGGAAATTCCACTACCCAGGGCGAAAAGGTTGCTCAACAGGCTGAGAAGAAGGGGCTCGGGAAGCCTATATTCCAGTCCGTCGATACGGTTGGAGGGATTGCGATTAGCTGGACGCTTGGGAAAATGGTCCTTGAAGCAAGCAAGGAGGTTAAGCCTTTGTCCAGTCAGAGCCGACCTCTCGTGGATCCTGTGCAAGATATACCCTCGAACTTGCGGAATCCTCCCATTAAACCGATTCGGCCGCCTTTCCTGGACTTGGATGCGATTGAGGAGAAGCTATCGCAACATTTACCTCCCGTGCTGACGCGAGAATCGCTTGGGTTCTCGCCAGTCATGTTTCTCTTCTACTCGGTCGTACTATCACTCTTGTTCTGCATCGCCCTCCGACTGCGTAGACCGCTTGGTCTCGCTTGGCGACGAATGAGACGAACATCCCTGAAGCGTAGCGTCGACGATGCGTATTTGATGGAGGAAGGCGCTGCTTCCCACTCCCCCTCTTCTATGCTACCGCCTTCACTTCTTCGACCTCTCCGCCGTTTCGTCTCCTCTTCCGGCCCCTCACATCCTCGCCCTCCACCGTTGAACATGACATCCTACCCGACGCGACCTCTTCTCCGGCATACCCATTCCTCGCCAGTCACCCCGACCACCACGCGCACCTCACCACAGTACGAGCCCGCATACCCTTCGATTGGTACCTCGACCGCCTCGCAATACCACTCGCGTGCGTCCTCGCCAGCGTTGGGGTCCGTGGCGATGCCGGATGAGACGGCGACGATGGAATCGCACACTTCCACATCCTTGTCGGCACGGTCGCGGAACGGGTCACAGATCAGCCTAACGACATTGGTGCCGAGGCAGATCCCGTTGTCACGTGCGGTGAGTGTGGACACAGTACACGAGTGAGGCACAGTGACTGTATTAGTGACATGGTTTGGATGGTTTTTTTTGGCTTGGATATTACATTTATGGTTTATTAGACTTTTTTTCCCTCCGCGTTCTTGCTGGTGCTGGTCTTACAACGTACATGATGTTCTGATAATTGGAGTTGATGTTCGGAGGTGATTTTAAACATGTGGCTTGGCCACTTTCCAGCGATCGACTTGATTCATGAGATGCTGCCAGTCGGACTCATTCCGGGTGAGTGTCTCACCATTGATTTGACGTTCATTTTTGACTCTGACACGATTCGACCGAGATGATACTGACCACCGTAAACTCGATCCAGGCGATGACGTGGCTCTCTCAGCATTGGGCAATGGCGATGCTTATCTGTCTCTCTCATTTCATACGGACCACTATCTGCGTGGCTAGCCAGCCGCTCGAGAAGCAGCAGAACTCCGAGAAGGTCTTCATATTCCATGTTCATATCTGCGCTAATTCTTGCTAGACGCTGCCAATTCGCGCAAGATACGCTATCAACTGTGGCGCGGAAGGATATTCCAAGACTTTTGAGAGAAAAGGAGGGGTTAACAGATGTCCCCGAATATCGACTTGCTAGGTCAGATTTCAAATTTCCGAGTCATTGAAACTTTTAACTGCTATGGGCACATACTTCATTAATGGACACATTTAGCCAAGGCTGAGGCCTCAGAAGTTCAAGCTCTTCGCTTCGGATCCTAATGAACATTGCAGGTTTCAAATTGCTTCTAGCGACTGTCTGGGCCGTATTCAACAAAAACGTGACTGTCTAGATGAATTTATTATGTCACTTTCACCACCGGTTTTCGTGGCTAAACGCAATGTCAAGATTGAAAGACGCTTTCTAGATACTTATTCCCAAGTGCCCTCACGCGCGACGAACGTGTCGAACCTCGTAGAGCACTATCTATGGACTTGCACACCGCCTTGAGCGGCTTTAGATGCCTTTCCTGGTGCAGGAACTCGTGTGATGGCACTTGGCGCAGAGGACAAAGAGTTTAGGTCATTCTTTTTTTCCACTTTCATTATCCCGCGGTGTTTTGACCTCATGGTTAACCGTGCCCCCAACCCATCTGAGCTTCCTTTAAATAGCCTTACTCGGTTTTGACTGATATAAGGACACCAGATGACAGGAACTGAAATATGTCTGCTAAGTCTACCCATCAAGAACAAGCTAAACGGCAGGAAGAACCTGGTATTTCTTGGAGAAAGGACGAAGAACATGTGCTACCCAAGAACAGGCTAGGTATCGTGAGCTTCGCGTTGGTATGTACCATGTTCCTTGCGGCGCTGGATCATGTGAGTCCGAACCATGTCACGGGGTACATCTGACGGGACATCGTGATGTCCAGACCATCGTGGCGATTGCGCTTCCGAATATTGTTGCCCATCTTCAGGGAGGCAATAATTACAGTTGGGTTGGAACGTATGCCAGCTCCGTTCAACATCAGATCACCGTATTAACCAATGTCTCGTCTCGTCAGGGCATACGTGCTTGCAGTCGGAGCGTGTGGTCCTCTCTATGGAAGACTTTCAGACATGTCTGGTTGGCATTTTCATCCTATTCCGTGCGAACGTCCTCCCTCAACTATACAAAAGGACGCAAACCACTCCTCTATGCGTGCATTGCCATATTTTTGGTCCGTCTTCACTTGCTTACCAGAACTGCATTGCTTTACTCATGGATGACATGCCAGTTCGGCTCAGCCCTCTGTGGATTTGCACAAAATATGACATGGTTGATCGTGTGCAGGGCAATTCAAGGGATCGGTGGTGGTGGTCTAATGCAACTTTCTTCGATCATCATCTCAGATATCGTGCCATTGAAAGAGTGAGTATTTGTTCATTTGAAATGCTCATCCCACGATTCGGCTGATAATCTTGTAGCCGGGCGCGTTATGGTGGTCTATTTGGAGCTACATATGGTATTGCAAGGTGGCTTCATTAGTTTCGGGTTCCTCAGTGCGCTAATCCTGTTCCTTACAGTGTGGCTGGCCCGCTTCTGGGCGGCGTAAGTATCTATCTACCTTCTCTCGAAGTTCCCTCCGTGATCTCTAATTCTACCAAGGCTATAACACAACACATCTCGTGGAGATGGTGCTTCTTTATCAACCTGTTCGTGTTCACGCTGGGTGTTAACATTTGATCCAAAACTCTGCCTATTGAATCTTAGACCGGTTGGCGGTATTGCTGTGATGCTACTGTTTTTCTTCCTCAACGTCCATCCACCTCCGGAGCGTCCGCTTCGCGACCAAGTTGCCGAACTTGACTTATTTGGGCTTTTAAGCATTGTCGCAGGTGTGATTTGCCTCCTCCTAGGACTTAACTACGGCGAATCAAGCTGTCAGTCTTGCACATTCTCGACTTACTCAATAATTGAAAATTTTCATTCTTTCAAAGGGTCGGCACCTCAGACGGTAGGCCCACTCGTCGCGGGAGGGATTTTGATGGCTGTCGGCTGCGCCAATGAAGTGTTCACGACACGTGCGGCCATTCTTCCACCTCGTTTATTCAAGGTGAATTTTCATCTAAATGCTTGCATGCTGTTCTGAGGTTGTTCCAAGACACGGACTACTGGCTGTCTTTTGGCAATCGGATTCTTTTATAATTCCGCTTTCCTTCCAGCGATGTAGTGAGTCTACCCAACTTTCAGTGATCGTGATACTAATTCAGACCAAAGTTACCTTCCTTTGTTTTACCAAGGTTTGATTTTATACGCTACCACAAATTGTGAACAACTACTCATCTCGTTGCAAGTGCTGGGGTCTTCGGCCACGGGTGCGGGAGTCAAGTATGTTTTTCTCTTTCATACTTACAACTGTCTCATCCTTGTATACTCAGGATGCTTCCATACACCTTTGTGTGTTCCGTTATAGCCGCTATGGCCGGATTCGTTGTTTGGAAGATGGAGAAAACTCGTCCGGCCATCTGGCTAGGGACTACATTTTTTGCTATCGGCACAGGTCTCATGATCATGCTTGATTACACGTCAAGCATGTAAGTCTCCCTGGTTCAGTCAGTCAGCCTTGTGATACTCAATTGTTCAAAGTCGCGAACAAGAACTTTATCCTTTGGTCGCAGCAATTGGCGTCGGGTTCTTAATCCAAACACCAGTAGTAGCGCTTCAGGCAGCGATGCCTCTCAAGGATATGGCAGCCGCGACCAGTGGCTTCTCATTTCTTCGGTGAGCTAGCAAAATTTATCCACCGTTTCGATTCACCAGAATGACCGACGTTGTTTAGCGCACTCGGCGGTGCGGTAGGACTCGCCGTTGGGGAGGCGATCATAGCCACTGTTCTTCCACGGAAACTAGCGGCTATACCAAATATTGACAGTCTCGGCCTCGATGACAACATTACGGCGCTCACCGACAGCATCGGCGTGGTGCACTTGATCCCTGTGCGTCCTATGTTCATTCATGAACTCGGTTCTCGCTGGCTAATGACAGCTGATCCGGCTAGAATGTTACTCTTCGTGACGCCGTCCTCCATGCGTGGGCACGCTCGATTGCAGTGGTATGGGTAGTGACGACAGGATTTGCTGGGGTCGCTCTGATTCTGTCATTGTTCTTACGAGAGTACCCGATGAACCGAAAGACGGTGTACAGTGGTGACGTGAAGAGTGATGGTGAACCCGATAGAATAGCATTAACGCGGGAGAAGGCTGAGGGTGTGTAGTATCTTATTTGGGTACTATGTGACTATGTACGCGGAAACAGGAAGAATACGTGAATGAAGCACGAGGCACGTGTCATGAGGTGCCGGCGTACGACTCTTGATTCCGACATCCATACTCTAGGCCTTGAGTATGTGCTCGCTGGCACGACGACTGCCCGACATGGAGACTGTCAGACTTGAAGACCCACTGGCAGGCCCAGGGCCTCAGGGTCAGCAGGTAACTTACGTGCGCAGTGGCGCCAGACGTGCCTCGGGTGAGTCTCGGAGTCGGGGTCGCGCCCAACTCCGAGTCCCCCTCAGGCTTGAACTTGGACCACGCGACTACATAGTTCATTTTTCTCCGTTCTCTACACCATAGACCTAGAATGTCTCAAAACACCGCAAATCCCAACGCTCTCGTCTGTTTTGATTCTTGTTCGACTATTCCAGTCTATGCTAATTTTGCCAACAGTTCGTAGTGAGTGTGCTTATGACAAACTGTCTGTAGCACGAACTTACTCAATGGACTTGATGTATGAAAGTTTGGTAGTCGAAAGGTCACATCTTCAGCGCCCACCAAACCAATTCCGTTTACCTTCTCCACTAATGTACGCTTGCCATGAGCCACTGAGCTTTGTTACAGAAAGTGCAATTTCATGTTTCTGACCTAGTGCTCGACGCAGCGGACATCCGAGTCAGAAGCAAGTAAGCCGAGTCTGGCAAAGGCTCCCACCTCAGCAACGGATCAACGTCGGTCTACGTCTCGTCGCCCAAACTCGGTAAGTTATGTATTTTATCTTTTTTGGGGGAGAGCGTTCAACCGCATATGCTAGACGTCGCCGTCAACTCAGGGCAAGGAGAAACAGGAACCACTCTATCATCTGAAAGACGTAAAAGCGGCACTGGTACATATCTTTTTCTCTGTATGCTCCTTGATATAATGTTCATACCCCAATAGGAAGAATTAGAGCACCTGCAAAAAGCACACGATCCAACCAAGGATCATGAAGTGCGAACGGCGCCCCTAATTACACGTGAAGCCTACATCGCTGGTGGGTTCTCCAAAACGTCCATGCAATATGGTGTGATCGGGGAAGCACTTTCCATACAGTGAGTGCTGCCCCATAAATTTAAGTTTTTTACGGTTTATTTCCGGGCGAAGGTCGAAATCGCGTATCTACACACCAGTAGATCCACGCCTATACATCAACACGGTTTGCACTGGTTTCCTTGACATCTGAACTGATAACTGAATTCTCTGTTAGAACGCCCCCTTTTCTGCCGTTGTATGCGGCGTACAAGGATCGGGTAAATCCCATACTGTTTCTGTGCTCTTGGAGAATATGTTTATCCCTGAGCTCGATTCTATCGGCATGCTCTCCAAACCTCTAGCAGGACTGGTTCTCCACTTCAGTGAGGGCGGTTCTGGTTCGTGTCCATGCGAAGCCGCCTATGTTGGCGTACCCTCCAACCCTCGAGTCAAGAGTCCACGCATTCGCGTATATGTATCAAAATCGTCGTTAAACACTATGAAAGCAGTGTACGAGCAACTAGGCCAACATATCGAAGTAATGCCATTGTTATTCAACGAGACAGAGTTGGACGCCCAAGCGTTTCTCTCCATGATGGCCGTGGGTTCTTCGGAATCCGCACCGCTGTACATCCAAGTTGTGTTGGTGAGCTTAGCGCAGCTTTTTTGTTCTTTGGATGACCTAGCCTTCACGTGCAGAGCATTCTCCGGGAACTCGGTGAATCGTTCTCCTACCAGAGGTTCTTGCGCAAGTTAGAGGAAAAGTCATTCAACCCTGCACAGACTGCTGGCCTCGAACAGCGACTTGCTCTGCTCAATTCTTTCATGGACACGGCGCGTTCGGGGCGATACCCTCCGCGTTATCCTCCCCGTTTTTCAGCTGGAGAATTAACCATCGTCGATCTGTCAGATCCATTCATCGATCCAGGGTCTGCATGTTGTTTATTTGAGATCGTAACAAGGTTGTTTGTGCGGTCGGAGGTCGGAACAGGGAAAGTGTTGGTCGTGGATGAAGCGCACAAGGTGAACTTGTACCTGGATTTGTGTACCTTGCGTTGATCATCATTCACTCAGTACCTTTCTACGAGCCGGGGTGTCGCTGGGTTGACAAAGTCCCTACTTACTCTGACGCGCGAGCAAAGACACCTTGGGATGCGGGTCATCATTAGCACTCAAGGTCCGTATAAATCGCAACTCGCGATATATAAGTATTGAGGAACGTGACATACAGAGCCTACAGTCATCCCTCCTGTTCTGCTAGACCTCTGTACGGTGGCCATCATGCACCGATTCTCTTCACCTGCGTGGTGGGATCATGTCGCACGACACGTCTCGTCAGACATCTCCACAGAAGAAGGCTTTGAAAAGGTAGTCAACTTGCAGGTAGGCACGGCACTGATAGAAATAGTAATCATGAACTAAACTTGATTTGCTTCGATAGACGGGGGAAGCGCTGGTGCTCGCTCCTTCTGGAATGGGGGTCTTTCCTGAGGACAGCCCTAAAACTGCACAATCTCAGGATGCTGACGAGGCTCCGTTGATATTGAGTCCATTTGGCCGACGGATTGTATTAATGAAAACGCGTAGTAGAGTGACAAGGGACGGCGGGGCATCCATCCTGGTGACTGAATCGGACTCTGATTCTGGCTCTGAGGAGGACGGTGAATCCGCCAGTGACTCGGATTGAAGATACCAAAAGTACTACTACTATAGATCACCATCTTGCGACAGACTACTCATCATTTACATCATACTATTGCAGGTAAGATAGCAACTCTATGTATAACGTTGGATCTATATAAGATCTTAAGAAACTGCAGCTGCAATAATTTAGCCTGCAACTCCAAAGTGAATTTATGGAGCAGACCAAGGTCATTACGCACCCGTTGATCGATACCCATGTGTATCCCTTGTTATTTTGCAAAACGTCATGTGTCCCCAGCCACCGCTGGTATCCCCATTGATAAGACTGGGATCTGAAATGGCAACGACATTATTGAGACCGATAACATTGTTCCAGTACGCTTAAGATGTACGCCGGCCTTGAAATAAAGTGCCATGTATCCTTGCTGCCGTAGTAGCCTTTTTCGAATCACGCCATCTAATGCAGGTCACGGCGAGTATGTGTGAACTGGGGAATGCAGATCAGAAGGAGCACTGATCTCGGAGTAGTGATCAAGATTTGAATTTTCTTTTCAAAATTACTGGCAAGAAGTTGTTTCCTCGTAGTACAAAAGGTTGACATCCTATCTCAACGCCACGGTCATACACAAAAACATAAAGTCGAAAGCAGGTTTTTCAATACCCATTCTCCCAAGATTTAACTCTTTCACCTTATCATGCGTCCTCCCAGATGCTCATAGCAAGATTTTTGACGAGCTGTAGCTTTTTCTTCATGTCGTCTGCTCCGAGCAAGTTGCCCTCTTCGTGCGACGCGAATCCGCACTGGGGGGAGACGCAGATACGCTGCAATGCTTCCTCCACAGTCTCGCCCGTGCCGCTCGCAACAATCCGGGCAGCCTCAAACACACGCTCCCGAAGTGCGGCTTTGTCCTCGAGCTCAGGGAATTTACTGGTGATAAGACCCAAAACAAGGGATTTGTGCTTAGGGAGGTATTTCAGAGGTTCAAAGGTGCCTATGGGCGTCATGATCAGTCTTAGACACATCCGGACGGGAAACACAATAGCGAGAAGGAATTTGGGGGCGCCGAGAAGGAGAAAATGCGCACCAGCACGTGGGGTGTCATACTCGAGGTAATAGCAATCCACGTTCACCTCGTTGAACAGCTTGACTGCGATTGCATCATATCCTCCTTCCGAGAAATGGATCGAGTGCCTAAAGTTGCCTCGGCAGAGGTGCAGACCGACCGTCATGTCCGGTGGACGCGTTGCAAGGCAGTTGTTGTACAACCGGATGTATGCATCAAGGAGAGCATCAGGGTCCCTGCCTTCGTCGCGGATGCCCTGGAGCATCCTGACGTCACAAAAGTATGCAAGCATGGGGTCGTCGATTTGGACATTGCGGCAACCAGCAGCATGCAAGGCCTCCAGTTCTTGTCGGTAAGCGGCGGCGATATCGTTGAAATAATCTTCATGATTAGCATATACTCCGGCCTTGAACGGATGCTCTCCCGGTCATTCAGGAAAGTTAGCGTTACAGGCTGGCACACAACAAGACGAGTACACACCATGACGTAGATGGCACCATTCAGGGGGCGCCAAAGTCATCTTGATATTCTTGACTTCGTCGGGGCGAAGGAATTGCTTGAGCCCTTCGAACTGAGGAACGTATCCAGACTTGACATATTTGATCTTCCCAGTGCAGAGCGTCAAGGAAGCTGGTTTGGTGTCTGGAACACAGCATCCGTGTCAGAACGCTTAGTTGGATTCTCATATCATGGCCATACTAGTGGCAAAAAAACCGTGAATGTCAGGAACGTAACGCTGTCAACACGATGAATAGGAGTTGCGTGCGGAATTAGTCTCGTACGGCCTCGTACCTTGAAGAGTTCCAAAGGGGGATCAGGGAATTCTTTGGTAAGGTATCAGCCTCGGCCTTCTCAAAATTTAGAACTAACACCTACCTTCGAAACCCTCTAGGTACTCAAAGAATCCATCAAAGAAGCTTGATTAGTATCCATATGGTTAGCTACCGACCATGTCAGTCAACGATAGATTAACACATACAGGTGACGCCTGGATAAGGATGTCAATACGATATGCAACCAGATGATCTCAACTCACTCACCTGTATTCGCCATCAGTAAAGCTTTTGATACCGGCTTCCCGCTGCATGTCGACTGCTTCTTGGATAGCAAAATCTTCGAGCTCCCGGAGCTGCTCTCGAGTGACCTCCTTCTTGTCAAACTGCCTTCGTGCCTCGAGCAGATAATCTGGACGGAGGAGGGAGCCAATATGCTCCGCACGGAAAGGGGGATATTGCTTAGGCGCCATCAGAGAGATGAGGGAGGGATAACTTAAGGGAAAATAAGAGCCACAGAGCGCTTATAAGACACTGGAACTCTAGGTAAATAATAGTGTAAATGGCGTGACCGGTAACTCGAAGTTCCCTGCAAGCACTCGGTTGAAGAGAATTAGGGTCACGGGTGCGGTAAGGCGGCGGCCTGCTTCAATTCGATCTGGTTTTGTCTAATAAGCGGCCCTAGTAAGACGTGAACATCTAAACAAATCATTCGGCGCAAGTTATGGACGGATCAAAAACACTTGCATCACGGCGAGTTCCGCAATGATTGATTACCGACTGCCGGATATCTGCAAAACTAAATGCATGCGAAAAACTCTTGCAACTAACCCAGAATTATTGACTGTTGCCGGTTCACTAGTGTACGGAAAACGAATTTCTGGGGGGGAAATCGTGAAAGGAAAGAGGTAAAACCTGGCCTTCACCGTGAGCTTGCTCGAGTGTCTGAACGAATGTGAGCCTTCAAGACTCACAAGGCGTACAAAACCATTTCCGAAGCCCCAAGCCGAGTCATAGTAGTATCGATAAGCAATACATGACACAGGGTTCGCGCGGAGGCCGAGTTCAATGATTCCTCCTTAATATCCGTCTTCATTCCTAGCTCCGATTTTCCCCCTCTTGTTTCCTCTGGCTTCTCGCCATGCCTTCTTCCACTCACGGGTTAACGTAGACCTATCATTTTCCCACGTCTCACGAATCCGTTCAGAAGTGTCCTGAGGTGAACGAGCGAAGGTAGTACTTGGCGGAAGATGGTGCAAACCCCGGATTGGTATGGCAGATGGGAACAGGAAGCACGGTGTAGTGGGATGCGGATGCATTGCGGTGGTGGATGTGACAGGATGACCGTGTGGATGTGGGAGTGAATCGATTGGAGGGAAGACCAGTGGAAGCGAAGAATCCAGCGTTACCCTGGAGCGAGGTTTCGTTGTCGATATAGCGGGAGGGACTTGTAGTGACTGAGTGGATGGTAAGATTGACTCGAATACATGATCGTTTCCCTGTAATTGACCGGAGGAAATGCTGTTGATTCCAAGGATGTCAGCATCAAGTTCGAAGTCAAGCTCGAGATGATCGAGGAGAGAAAACGAAGCTAGAAATGGAAGGATAGCGTCAGTAGTGAGATTAGAGAGGAGATAAGGCTCCAACAAACCATCTTCCTTTGGGGCGAACAGAGCCTTGAGGTTCGCTGGAGGTGCAAGTTTTGCCGTTTCCGCTGATGTCTGGACAGCAACCATTGGATGAACATCTCCCGTGTCTACCTCTTGCTCGTGTGCCGTCTCCATCCCACTCATCCTATCTTCATGACTGGAATCTTCTTCTTCTACATCCTCTTTATCTGCGTTGTCGCCGTTCCCCGGACTAACAGATTCAGGTAAAGAAATGGAAACCGAATCCAAAAACACGCCTGTGAGATATACCGAATCCCACTTCGTGGGGTCAATGAGTCGTCGACGGGCTCGTACTAGTAGTTGTTTGGACCGTTTCTTCTTGGCATTGTCTTTGGTCTTGGAGTTGCTAGGATCACCCCGCATAGGCTCCAATGGTCGCTCAGGTCTCATTCGCATCGGGCGAACGATGCGTCCTGACGGAGTCCTAATCCATCCGGGGGTAGACGCAGCAGCAGCAGCAGAAAGTGAGACCAGCGGTAGGGTGGATGAAGGATGCCCATGATTACGCATACACATGCGTTTCGGTCGAAGGGATCGGAGTGGGTGGGAATTCGTTTGCGCAAGTCTAGCATTGTGAATAAAGTTGAGGGTATGCGAAACCAGTCAGAGACACTTACCGTTCCCTAAAGTCGGGTTTGGCTTCACCGATGCGAAGTTTGGCACCTTTCCATGTTGACCCGCTAAGCAGGTTGAGGCCTATATCATACGTGTAAGGAACCTGCTCCTGCTCCAGCAAACCGAAGGAAAAATTGGACGAGAGCAACAAAAGTAAGACTCACACTTTGCCAACCCTTTTGTACCGATTTCCATCGTAGCATAACCGAATTTTCTTGGGTCCCCGAGAGCGTCGTGTGCCCCGAAACCATCCATCGACTTGACTTTTCCGAAGGAAGACAGACGACGCTCGAGATCTGCTGAAGTTATGGCTGGGGTAAGCCCAGAAATGTGGAGTCGTTTTGTGAGCAATGGTTCAGACATTGTGATGGACAGAATCACAGTGAACGAGGAACGAGATTCGACATGTCACGCCGTGACATCATGATTCACTGCTCGAACACACACTCGGTTCCTAGCTGGGTCGCCTCCGCCTTTCCCTTAATATTCTAAACTACTGTAAGCGTTCTTGATTCAGTTCTCTAGCTCAGACTGACCACCTTCGGTGCTAGCGAATAATGGGATATATCCAACTGCATTAATATACACTTTCAACTCGGCCTATTATTTCATAATGGTTACGACGTGCTCGAAAATGTGCTCGTCAAATTCACAGATATTACTCATTCTTGAGGGGTTGTGGGCATTCTTCACTATAATCCATGTGTTCAATGTACGTCAATTCCAGTCAGCTTTTGTACCACTCAGGCTACCGAAGAATTCAGCGTAGGCATGATCGACGTCAAAAAGCTGCTAACACACGAATAAGCAGACAGCAACGTGTAAAGGTCACCCACTTGTCTCGACTGCTCCTCCGTGATCTCCGAGACTCTCATACCATTCAGTGTGATCAGTCTACACCACGTTCACAGTCAGGGCACCCGTACCCAACACCCCGAGGGTCCGCTCACCAGCTCATCATCCGACTCGTCCCTCCCAATCCTTCCTACCTTCAAATTGGGCGTCATGGTAGCCTGTTACGAGCTCTTGCAAGATAAGGTGGAGGTGGCCCTTGGCTTGAAGCCGCAACTTGAGCGCGTCTATGAAAGTGATAAAGTTCCGCGCAAAAGGTGAATTTCATGGTTGTGCCTACAGCCACGTACGTACCTGGGTCGTCTCGGCGATCCATTTCCCCGTTTCTGTACCGGCTTCACTCGAGTGTTCGATTGTTGCGGGGATGCCGACTTTGATGTGGTGGAGGGCGGCTGGATTGCTCCTCTGCCAGTGGATCTGCATTGTCATCAGGATCGTGCAGCATGACAGGGAAGGGTGCATACACAGTATAGAGGGGACGTACTCGGCCGCTGTGAGTGCATCTTGGATATATATTCGTTCGAGGTAGGTGATGGTAGTGCCGACGGGTGTCGCTAGAGGAGAATACCTTTCTCGCTCTGCATTCGTAGTGTATAATCAGTCCTTCATTGAGGGACAAGCCCGACAGGCGACGCATCATACTGATGCAACATATCGTGAGCGAACAAGCTGATCCCTAGTATTTTATTTGTATTGTTATTTATTATTACATAGTGATATTTGCTCATAATGACAATGATGTGACTGTGACTTATCATCCCACTCAGAGCTCCTATCTTCCACAACACCTCATCCATTCAACAATGCCAAAATCATCTGCTATATATGTTTTCCAAGGACTTGCTATTTTTCTCAATGTGTGCCTTCAATATCACACAATCATCTCCACACTTTACATCTTGAATCACTTGTACCAGAATTTCACCATTGACTCTACTAGTTTCCTCAAATTTCTATGGTATCTCTGCCCATTCACTGTGGCAGCCATTGGGTTTACTATGGCATGCATATGTGCATTATCTGCCATGCTAGTGATAACCAGTATCAGTAATCCACTCAAGAAGCCATATCCTTGTTACCAACAGTGGCATACTAGTGGTAGCTGCTGGTGTGGATACTGTAGTGGCTATTACTGGGTAGGAACCAATGTTTGCTTTGTTATGACCCTATGGGTCTGGCAGCACATGCTACTGTCTGGTATGTACTGATAACATCTAAGGCAACCTGGGCTCAATAGGATGACTTGGACATATCATAGGACAATTCAATCCAGAGTCCTATAGAATGGTACCAATTTTCAGAGATATTCTTGCAATCTGTGAAAGCTTTGCTATAGTATTCTTCCTCTTTCGCTTTTGGAGTACAAATACAAACCCTGAACTTATTATCAGGATGTAGTACTAGTATGCCAGCCTGAGTTGCATTTATGCTGTAACATAAGGTACATCTGATCTAGTAGCTGAACAATCCTACAATGTAACTGTGCTTCGAGTTCTAACCATTTTCACTCATCTTCAGGAAAGCAACTACAGTTGAGTCAGAAGATGTTAACCAACATCTTGTTGTGTTACTGTATGTATATATGGTTGTAGTGGGAGCATGTAGTCTCTCTACTATGGAGGACTTTCAGACAAATCTTGTCAGCATTTTCTTACTATTCTATGTGGGTGACTTGCTTAAGTTTTAACTAGTATACAAAATGATGCAAACCACTTCTCTATGTATGTATTACTGTATTTTTGGTCTGTCTTCACTAAAAGACTTAGAATAGTATAGCTGATTGCTAGAGCTAGTCACCTATATTCAAGCTACATAGTATACTACATGAGTAGAGGCTTATACATGATTAAGATTGATCATCTACCCAGTACCGATACATCTGTATTGTGTTCATAATCACATATATAAAAAGAAAGAGTGCTGTATAAAAGCTTCCACTGAGGGCAGAAATATTTCTGAGTATTGACAACATCTCATAAGACTTGCCAGTGGAGTAGAACTTGTCATCTTCTGTCAGTGTGAATATAATGTGAATGGGGATAAGCTGGAGATATTAGAAGCACATACCAAATAATATGTACTGCCAGATCCATAAGACTGTGGTGAAGCAAGTATTTGCTCCCAACCAATGGATCAGATAGGAACAGGGGGTTTGTGGACATGGCTTTCTGGCTCTACCACAG
This sequence comes from Chiua aff. virens, assembly GCA_038094695.1. Lineage (NCBI taxonomy): Eukaryota > Fungi > Basidiomycota > Agaricomycetes > Boletales > Boletaceae > Chiua > Chiua aff. virens. Next base: position 16,764 of record JBBPUM010000208.1, read on the forward strand.
ATCACCAATAGAGCAGAAGAGAGAGTGTGGAGTACCATAGAAAACCCTATAGTTATCAATATAGATGGACAGAGATACCAGAAGATATTGAAAAGACTGGAGTCAAAGGTGAGCATATGATGGAAATGATTTAGAGCATAAATTATAGAGAGGATTGTATAGTATTGAAGATAGGCATTGGAAAGCATGATAAGTCCCTGAAAAACATTGCTCAGGGTGGCAGCTAGTGTGGACATTGTGGTTGATGCAGAGACAGGGGCTATGAAATGTGTTAGTGTCACATCAGAATATCACATGGTCACATTATTGTTTTGTTCACAGGGTCAAGTCAGTTGAAGTCATAGTATAGCACCTGGTCATGTAGCCATCAACACTACTGACTTCTAGGGATCAATAACACCATATGGATGGTTTTGTTCACAGTTCTTAGTACTCAAGCCATTGGGTTCCAGTAGGCAAATCAGATAGATGAGTGACATAACCACTGGGATCAGATTGGGTGGCTCAAATAAGATATACTAGTATAAAAAAATTTGGACCAGATTTGAGCCTGAGGGAAAATTGTAAGACACAAGACTTCAAGTTGGAGGGATTTGTCTCTTGAGTGAACAGGCTGAGAGCATGCAAGATAAGAGAGTAAATTGGAACCAGTTAATGAGTTGATCCTTGCAGACTACAGTGCAAATGTATAGATCATCACAGGTGAGGGTCTCTGTTGGTGGATCATGGTCAGCTACAGTAGTGGTTGAACTACCTCATGAACAGTTTTGGAGAGGGATACAAGGATGAGAAGACAATGTATGAATTTTGGACACTGGCATGTACATGCAGTAATGCAGATCACTTTTGAGCTTTCAGGGGAGAAGGCACAGGGGAACAAGGCTAGATTGATGAATGTGCAGCTGAGAATGCCAGTGTCAAGTAGGACAAAAATCAAGTGTAGAACTACTAGGGTGTTTGTGATGAATGAGACAATGGAGAATGGACTCAGACAGATCTTTGAGATAGATAAATGGGGAGTCAAGGTCGAGATCTCTCAACTGCAGATACAACAAAGATGTAATGATGTTTCAAGACAGCATGGGTCACAAATGTACTCGGCAATCTATAAAAAGATTGGAATACCTACTCACATGTGTCCTCACCAACATTGAGGCCCATTCACAAGTGAAGGATCACACACTATTCATCCTTGTCAGCACTGTCCAAGTCACTGAAAAAAAATGCTTGGATGTCCAACTCTATCTTGCTGAGTGATAATGGCATCACTTTGATATGCAAGCCTAGTCGCTCATACACCACCCTTATGCCAGTAGTGCTTAACAATGACTTGTGATACTAATATACATGAGTATATAGACTCTTGATTCGAGAGTTAGGAGGTGCGCCAACACAAGTGGCTTTGCATGGGCATAAACTAGAAATGCCCCCACCAAAGTGGAGAACTGGTCTCACTGGAGGTTTGGAGAGCCTGAACATGGTAGAGTTGAGGTTGGGAATGAATATGTCACCTGATCCCAGTATGCTGCACTATGCAACTGAATTAGTGCACAGAAGAGCCCGAAGCTAGTGAGCAGACTACCTTGTAATACCATATGTGACTCCAAAGAGACCACCATAGTAACGCGCCCGACTGGTATTTTGGATGAATAAGTACTTGCCCTTTCAACTGCATGGTATTTGAGATGACGATCAAAGAAAGTCACATTAGACCTCTACCACTGATCCCCTAAAGTGCCATCCACACCGTCAGCTGCATCATACTTGATGTAAACTCACAGAGCGCTGAGCCGATTGACATGACAACCACAAGCAAAACAATGCAATTCTGATGGGTTACTTCTGACGAGTCAAAAATACAAGGCCACTGGTAAGAGTTTTTGTAAACGCTCGTATATAGCTCAAGAGGTGTACCTGTGACAAAGGCCGGGCCGAGTGTCCAGTAGCCCATCGGGAGGCAGACAGTGTTGATACCGATGTTGGCAAGGTAGTCGGAATTGGATTGGTTCACAAAGGTATCCCATTGTCGTTCAAGAACAGCACGAGCATTGTCAACGGATCCCCAGCCAGAAGCGATGCCGATCTCTGCGGTTCGCGGTTCTGATATGCATGTGAGGAGGGAAGGAACCATCCAGTTTTCTTGAACAAACCTAGCAAGCCGCCTCAGCAAACAAATTATTAAAGGCCTTCACAAATGCTGTCATTGCTTACCATGGTCCTAGGTTGACAGATTGTTGTCTTAGATAGCGGCAAACTGCTGCAGAGGTGGGATCGAATCACCAGAACACTTATTCCCGAGTGGTGGTCCTGGCGGGCTGTACCTGTAGCAATGTCACTGCTCGTACTACTAGGGCAAAATGACAAACCCTAGCTCAGGTCGGAAGCGTCGAACACTATATCGGTTCAAGGAGCACCTAAGAAAGAACTATAGAAGTCGCTATAGCCTAATAAGCTCGTAGAAGCATTATTTATCGGTAGGCCAGATGCGGGGGAAGGCTTGTATGATCCTTCGACCATGCTCAATGCTCGAAGTAAGGTGACAAAGTTTTCGATGTGCGTCGATGGCGACATTTCCCTGTGTTTGTACGGGTAGTAAGGGAAGTTAGATCCTGGCCTAGAAAGCAGAATGACTAGACCGCCTAGTCAAATTCAATATTCGACCGAGCCCAGCCTCGTACCCGCAAATGAGATATCGTGTTCATATCTATTGAGCCTGCCAGACGAAGCATGACGGTGTTACGGTACTCACGTGGTCGTTGATAGAGGACCGATGGAGAAGAAAGAACCTTGGACTTGAAAAATGATCGCATCGCTGGCATCATCGCCCCGCGATCCACCGACCCAATCCAGAACTTTCCCTATTGTTCTACCGTTATGGGGCTTGGGATACCAACTTCGATGCGGTGGAGGGCCATCGGGGTATTCACCTGCTGGTGAATTGTTTGACAGAGCCTGCAAGGAAAGCCCTCGACAAGCTCGAGCATCATCATGTGCTGTGAGAGTAAGTGCGTGCATACTGAAATCTGATAGTACTACAATGCCATGGTGGATCTTCGGGTGCGCGTAAGATGAAGGAGTCGAGGCACTCGGCTGCTTTGAGTGCATCTGACTCGGACGTTGTAGTATTCGATTCAGAGTGGGGTATCATATGTGTCCATTGACAACATGTACTTGAACTCGCCCTCAGGCTACCAGAGGAGGCACATACTTTCCAATGTTATCCCAGATGGACGTTGTGATTCCCAGCCGCTTGTGGTATCATTCCACATCTCCTAAACCATGTATCTCCGTGTCCCGGGTATTACTTGCATAGTTTTCCCTCGCTGTGCGGAACAACGAAGACACGACTCTATCCGCCCGCCGCGCAGGCGACGGTGAACCACCCAACCCAACACCAAAACCTACCACAGAAGACGATCGTAACCCGCCGACAGCGTACATCGTGGACAAAGTTCTCAGGTGCGCACCACTTCCCAGGCCCAAATGCGGATACGTCGTAGACGGCATCGGCATCGGTATGCGCAGGTTCAGACCAGCCAAAGGCCCGCCATCGGGCTCCTTCTCCCCCGTGCCTCCGTGCGACGAAGCATGGCGCAAGCGAGGTGATGTCATCACCGCGCCAAACGTTTGCACAGGCGTCGGTGAGCGTGACGGCGTCGACGGCGTCGACATCGTCCCCAGTAACCCCGTCGTCCAGGCAGTCCATCCAGCGCCGCCCTTGGTGTCATTGCCTTCCACGTACCGCTCCCCCATCTTCCCCTCAAACATCGCCAGCCCGTGCACGGCCCGCTTCACCTCCGCAACGTCGTTCTGCACGTCTTCGAGCTTCTTCCTAAACGTGTCCATCGCCCTTACCACGCTCTCATCTGTCCCATCGACAAACGCCCTTGCATTCGCCGTCATTTCGGCGCGTTCGTCTGCGTCGATGAGCGATGCGGGCACGGAGAGCACTGTCTCGAACCCACGCACGGTGAGCTCTTCGTCTGCCACGCGAATCTCCAGTTCCACGCGTGCGTCCTCTGCGTAGTCGTCAATGCGCGCGAGGGCCGTCTCGAGGTACTGGCGGAACTTGGTCTGGTTGGGCGATGACGGTGAGGATGAGGCCAGTGTACCCTCAAGTTCTTTGAGCGCGACGGAACAGTCACGAAAGGCCCGCTGAAAGGTATCGTAGCGATGCTGCGTACTCCCGAGTTCAGACAACAACAAAGAAAATGGGTCGGGGGAAGGTGGATTCGGTAGAACATGAAGTGCAACGGGGATCGGAGTGGACAGTGATGTCGGAGGCAATAGCACATCCTCGGCAAGGATGTCTCCATTCTGATTCACTTCGAGAGGAGATGAGGCAGATGTTTCTGCCGTGAAAGAGTGCGACTCTCCTGCACGAGAGGAGTGGAAATCCTGACGAATGTCTAACACAGAGACCATTGGCGAAATGGGTGGGGGAACTTTGGGTCCCTCGTCAACGAGAAGTGTAGCCGAAGTTGAAATACTCTCTTGAACTGACGATGAAGATACGGAACGTATATCCTTTTCCTCGAGCGAAGGAGCCACAGATAGAGTAGTAACAAAAGGATCATCGGCGGATTCTCCTGGACCGTCGGGTATCAAAATAGGCGACTCCACACCATGGAAGGAAGGTGGATCGACAGATGGTTCTTCATGTTCATGCCTTGTATTGCGATTTGGTGTGACCAATGCATGATCTTGATTACCTTCGGGCTGTGCAGTGCCTTCCACGTGTCCATGAGGGTGACCAAAAGCGCATGTACGGACTACTTCTATGCGCTTGTGTATTTCATTCTCGAGTTCGGTCCTCAGCGCGTCTACAGCCTCCCTCGAGAGCACCATTCTTGCCAGTGAGGCCGACGTACGAGTTGCGTCGGTAAATTGTACATCGTCATCTAGTGTAGATAACAGAGACTCTGCGTCACTGACCACGCGATGGAATGCCTGCTGGACATCTTCTAATGCAGTATGGGGATCCGAGTCATAACAGCGCGCATACAACTCCTTTGCCCTGTGGGTCCAACGTCTCAAGCGTTCTGCGATGCCTTCTTCTCGAGAAAGTAAAGCCAGTCGCAGAGAGATTTCCCTGCGCCTTCCGTATGATTCACGTGCGAGATCTTCACACAGTTCGTCGAGGGCATGTTGCAGGCGTGCGGTGCGTGCACATTCAGACGCCAATTGGGATTCTGCTATGGACAGTTGAAGTTCAAACGTGGAAATCGTCGCGGCGTGTCGTGACCTGAGTGTCGTGATCTGCTCTTGTAAAGCATTGGTAGAAGCTTGAGAGAATTTCCTGGCAAGACAGATGAGGTGATGTGTGGGCAAGATTCTAGGAAACGAACATGTAACGAGCTACCATTTTAGCAGCGGTCTGGTCCTCAAGACTGAGTCTATCGAGATCCGTCTTGGCTTGCGAGAGTAATGTGCGGTCGTGAGAGGAAGTGAGGCGTTCCGCGTCCAAGGCCATTTGGAGGTTGGATACTTTGTCGTTGAGTTCTGTAATAGTCGCATGAAGCTGCTCCGACTCTGTAGAGAACGCTGTCAGCATTCCATGAAGAGTAGACTTGCCGTCCTGGAGGTTGTCAACGAGCGTCACTGTGGATGCGGATCCGCTCATGACGGAAGGACCATAATTGAGGGACTTGCGACCCTCAAGGTTACGGACGAGATCAGCGTACTCTTGTACAACGAGATCGATCATCTTGCGTTCCTCGTCCGACGCGCGGGCCATGAGTTCGAGCTCGCGTTCGCGTGCTTTGGAGGCCTCTTCGCGTGCACGCATCCGGGCGACCTGCTCGAATGCGCCGTCGGCAGCGTGTCTTGCTCTGGTAAGTTCGCTGCGCGCCTCCGTAAGCTCCGATGAGCGCTGGAAGAGGGTGTCCTCTGTGAGGGTGATCTTCTCGGAGATGCGCCGGAGAGCAAGAGAGAGTTCCTGCACCTTCGCTACGTCAGGGTTGGTTGGAGTGTCCGGGTGTGCACGGAGGATCTGGATCTCGCGTGCAAGACGGGTGTTCTCCTCCTCGAGCGCGGCTGTGTGCTCATGGAGACGCGACGACTCAAGCGAATGACGTTGAAGGGTGATGGCGACGGTGTGCGCCTCATGCTGAAGGCTAAGTGTAGAAGTGAATCGTGCACAAAGGCAAGAACATACCTGGTAACGAGCTGCGGTGTTGCGGAGACTGGTGAGCTCGGCGAGGAGGGGGTGCTCGCCGTCGTGCATGACGGATAAGGTTAGGGTTTAAGCCAAACAGTGGTAAACAGAAGGGTAAGTAGTTTGTCAACTAGTCACGAATTTTCGATCTGCTCGTGTGCTGTTGTGCTCGCTGTTCTCTTCGTCGACCAGCGTCCTTTCCTCGTCGTCTCACACGGCGGCCACGATGGCTGCACAACAGCCTGCCTATGGTACTAATTACTACCCACCACCGCCACACTTCCCCTACCAACCCGTCCCATACCAGT
>JBBPUM010000209.1:0-23129 GCA_038094695.1 Chiua aff. virens
ACAGCAAGGGGTGAAGAAGCAAAGGCTGGGGAAATTGTTGAATTGGATGACTCGGTGGACCCGTCAGACGCGACGACGCCGCATCGTCGCGATAGCTTCAAGTTGTCGAGTGACGGCATGGCACTACCAACTTCAGAAGGGAGGGGTAATGATGAACTTTGTAAAACGGTGTAATAAGATGTCCCAACGATGCACCGTCGTCTCGCCACAGCGAAACGGTGGGCAATCTGCCAGTGTATGGGTGGCACTGGCACGAAAGGAGAGGGTGAGATCTTGAGATATGATGGGGGGCGATGGCGTCGGGTGTACTTCACTGCTCCTTCGTTGGTCCCCTGACAGTTGTCTTTATCAGCCTGTTGATCGTGCACACAGTACATCACTTCACCATTAATTTCCGTCTAAGACGTGATGATCTTCAAGTGTCATTCTGGTGAGCCCGAGGAATCGATCAAAGTCGATCGGATTACATTCAGTTGTTCCTGAACATTACACTGACAAGTTGTGGAGTCAGTATCCTTCTCCAAGCCTATCAGTAAATTTACAAAATGCTTAATCCCGCTTAATCCCGCTTAATCCCGCTTAACCCTGCTTAGTCCCGCTAAATATTCTTACGGTAAACTGAAAGTACAATAAGCTTTGCTAAGTTCACCAGTCAAGTAAGAGGCTCGACTCTATTTATTTCTTATACTACTTAATTTCTTATTTCACTCGCGAGACTAATGACGCAACACAAAGTCCCATTAGTAAAAAAAGTAATAGTAGTTACATGAACATGATTAGTAGCTAATGTGATGCACGGATCGGCCGTGTGAGAACATAAAAAGGGAGGGGGAGGAACGGAACAAAAATGAGGGCAAGCAATTAAAATGAGGGCAGGCAATTAAAAGGAGTGGACAAATATGTGGAAAGTGGGATAGCATGCGAGTCAACCGTTGACGTCAGTGATACTTCGAGTTGAAAGCAACACATGTGAATTGGACAAGAAATAGTTCTAGAAGAAATGTCAATAACGAAGTTCTAATGGAAAAGATGAATTGGGCATTAATTACCATCAGCGGAAAGCAAAGAGCTCTTCAAGGTCATCATCACCGGTGGACCAATCAAGGAAAGTTGGAGGCAACCTAGCACTCTTGACAAATGGTTGAGCTGTGTCCACAACCATTTGGAATTGCTCATCGGTCAGCTTCAAGATGCGTGTCAAATAATGGAGGGTAGTTGTACCCCAGGTACTCTCATTAAACTCATACTGCGCCCCCTTTGGGATGTTTGCAGACCATGCATCCAAGTGTTTGCCGGTGGTTGAATGGAATGTAATACTGTCATTCGCGATCAGCGTAAGAACCCGAGTGACCTAATCAAATTGGAATAAGTGATGTGAGAGAAATGAAATGGGTTGATACTCACCGCTGCACAGGAGAGCACAAGGGCCCCTCGTGGTCCAATGTCCTCGAAACCTAACTGGTGAGCATCAACCAGCACCTTGCCGTGAACGAAATTGTAGTGATGTGCAAAAGTCTGCAGCAAGAACGGGCCCCGCCAAATCTTGGTCCATGACTGTTTAAAGCATGAATATAGTCAGACTTAGATTAAATAGGTGGATAAAATGCTACCTTGGCATCCGGTGTCTCAGCGTCCCCAAATATAAATCGACTTTGTGTCAGCATCACATCAGCAAAAGCAATATGATTCTCCCCATTATCAAAATCCCGCGTTTGATCCGTAGCAAAAAAAGTGGATATCACAGCCACGGCAGCAGATGCAAAGCCACCTCGCCAATTGTTGAGCGATTGCTTCGACTATGAAGAGTCATGTTAGAGGACCTGGGATGAGGGAGTAGCACACATACGATATAGTAAACCGGTCCACCGACGTTGATTGCATGTGGAATCTTGTTCTTGTAGACAGAATCCCAGATCTTCTGTAGCAGTGCTTGCAGTGCCTCCTCAGGGATGTTCCAAGGATTTTCATGGGTAGCAGCAACATTGGCAAGTGTCGAAATGAAGACCCGTCGCCACACATTGTTGGTTGTGGCTCCCCGCAGAAGGTCTGTAGTGATATACTTGTTGTTTGCGCCGCTACCACCAGAGCGCTGTGATGTAGAAGTCTAGGCTCGTTTGGAAGGTGGTGGGGCTGCTATCTGCTAGGATGGTAGTTATCTTGTATTGAATCTAACGTGCGATGATGACATACCTTGTTCTTGCTGGTTGTGCCACCTTGACCGTGGGTCTCGTCATCCTTGAGCTTTGGTAGTAGCTCTGAAAGGCCGAAATCATCATCTTCGTCCTCCTCAGATGCACTCACGACTTCCTTGACAGACTGTTGACGGAATTATCAGTAAGAGCTGCAGCACACATTATATGAGGGAAAACATACCACTGATGGAATGGTATAATTCTGAGTCATTCGGGGCTGCGAAGGAGGGAAAGGAGGCTGCGAAGGGGAAAAGGGGGGCTGCGAAGGGGAAAAGGGGGGCTGTGAAGGGGGGAAAGGGGGCTCCTCCTCATCGAGATCAACTATGTAAGAGTTGCTGGGCACTTGGGACATCGGTTTGACCTCCTGAATGTCGACACGACTGGCCGGTGTGGGCACGCGTGTGCTTGAATGTGTGCTTGCGGGTGTCGCAGGCGTCGTACGCCGATGACCGCTTGAGATCTTCGAGCCCACAGAAGTACTACCAGAGACAGATCTTGTGTGCCGACTGCTGCTACGGTGCTGAGTTAAGAGGCTCTGAACGGGCTTGGCTGCAAGGAGCTTGTTTCCGGCCCAGTCTTTCACATCTGCGACTCCGGAAAAGTCATCTTTCGGAGTGCTTGGACTGTATTCGTATTTATCTGGATGGAGTTCAGTTAAAAAGTCCCAATAAAAGAGGACAGTTTCAGTGAGGAGGATGGACTCCATCGTACTATGAAAAAGAAATACTGACTCTGGTTGGGCCTTCCGTTTCTGGCCAGTGGTGCTCCCATGCTTTGCCTTGCCTTGATTGCCAATTTGGGTGCAATAGCGATCTTGATTTCCAGCATCTTCCATTCCAGCGTCAACATCAGCTGCCATCGTGTAACGGTGAGGTTTCAACATTCAACTTTCACATAGTAATGATCGGACTGCACCTGCTTACTGTACAATTGGTTGGGAAGCTGACTACCCTCAGGTGCGTCATCATCCCCATCCCCATCCTCTTCAATCCCGTCCATCATGACGGTTGATGCCAGCGGGTGCACCTCTGAGTTGTTCCTGGTGATCGCGGTCCCTTGTGGGGTGTCTTCAGGTGGTCGTGGGCCAACCTTGAGGAGGACATGAGGAAGTGGCTTTGGAGGGTGAGCACGACTCTCCTGCTCGTGGTGAGTTGACTCCTTGATAATATTGGCCAACCATTGGACACTGCATTGTCATGCAGCCTCTTGCTCAAGGCGTTGCTGCTCTTTGAGCGCGTCGTCGGCTTCCTTTTGCGCTGAGGTGCGTCACTTCTGCACCCCTTCCAGCATGACTTGACCAGGATGCTGATCAGCGTTCTTTGAACATGTAACAGGCTTGCCAGTGGAGTGGGGCATATTGACGACGAATGGAAACTTGGATGCAGGGTGCAATTGAGTAAAATGGATGAGGGAAAAAGTGTGTTTGTAAGTAAAACTCGAATATTGTGACGCCACTTTGGACCAATAATGTGAACCCTTTACCCTCACCCCCACGCTGGCAGCACACCTCTAAGTTGACATTGCCTGTTGGCTACAGCATACTAATTATGACATTAACCCGTCCAAAATTCTACCGAGACCTTCAAAACCTATGACCCGTTGTAAACGCATTCACATCAATGAGTAGAGATCTCAATGCAAAAGATGTGCTTGTCATCAACTGTAACCTGTACATGTCAAAAGATGCAGCGTTGTCTGGCAATTAATGTTAATGAACGAGGTAGAGACTTCAAGAGGCAACAAAATGAGTCCTCGATCAACCACAGTTCATACAAACTCATCGTTGACTGCAACTTCAAGTTGTATGTGTTAAAAGCGTGATTACTGTCTGGCGATTAACAATGATGAATAGGGTAGAGACTTCAAGATGTAACGAAATGAATCTTCGACCAACCGTGACTTGTACGTGCTAAAAATGCGAGTACTATCTGGCGATTGATGTCAATAAATATGGTAGAGACTTCAAGAGGCAGCAAAACAAATTCTCGATCAACCACAGTTCATACGGACTTGTCATTGACTGCAACTTGTACGTGTTAAAAACGTGGCTACCATCTGGCAATTAACGTTGATAGATATGGTAGAGACTTCAAGAGGCAACAAAATGAATCTTCGATCAACCACGACTTGTACGTGCTAAAAATGTGACTACCATCTGGCAATTAATGTTGATGAATACGGTAAAGACTTCAAGAGGCAACAAAATGAGTCTTCAATCAACCACGATTCATACGGGCTTGCCATTGACTGTGACCTGTGTGTGTTAAAGACGTGGTTATCATCTGGTGATTAACAATGACGAATAGGGTAGAGACTTCAAAAGGCAACAAAATGAGTGTGATTCATATGCGTTAAAATGACTCAGAGACTGCCATCTTGACAATCTCAATGTCTTACCCTCCTCCTCCTTGCCGGGCATTTCCTGCCTGTCGAATACCCTGTCCTTATGCAGGCTGTCGCCAATGGTTCAGAACGAAGGCCGGCTTGAAGCATCATCATTCATCAGTACATAGTTTTGACTTCGCTTCCTCTTCTAGTACACACCCCAATTCTTCTGCCCCCGGGCCTTTAGACCCACCACTGACTCGGAATCGACCAGCCACCCAACCAGCACCTGGTGTAATACGCGACTACCACGATAAACTCACGGGTAAGATATGAACTTGATGACTACAATGATCACTCACTGACTTCTTTTCAGGTCAAACCTATGATGCAGCCAGAAATCGAACAAATCCCCACATCCCTACCCTCCCATCGCATCGAAGGAGTCCCCATGACTGGACCCCTTACAAAGATCGCCTCGGTTTTGAAATGGCAGAGTTCATTTTCAAGCAGGCTGAGTTGTCTGCATGCAGAACTGACGAACTATGCGATCTTTGGGATCGCTCTCTCGAGGGCACTGGAAAACAACCACCATTTACAGGTCACAGTGACCTCTATGCCACCATCGACACAACCCCACTTGGTGACGCCCCCTGGAACAGTTTTAAACTACGATACAAGCCTTGGTGAACGCCCCACAGGAACAACACCTTCAAGTTCATGGATGAGTCAGTCCTACGAGTTCTTCTTCTGCTCCCCTCGTCGACTCGTGCAAGACATGTTATCAAACAAGGATTTCGACAACCACATAGACTACATTCCTTATCGTGATTTCGTGTCCGCTGATGAAACTTGCCGCTTTGAAAACTTCATGTCCGGAGATTGGGCATGGACACAAGCAGTGAGTCTTTCCCTTCAAGTTGTTCAAGTTGACCGCATTCATCTACTAATATTACCTCATGTAGGACAAGATTGCGCATGATGAGCGGACACATGGCGCCACATTTGTCCCAGTGATACTAGGCAGTGACAAAACAACGGTCACAGTGGGAACTGGCCAACAAGAGTATTGGCCTGTATACTTGTCGATCGGGAATATTCACAATACCACCCGCCACACCCATGGGAACTTGAATGCAGTGGAACTATTACTAGTAGCCTTCCTGATGATCCCTAAAGGCATGTGTTGTTTCAGTGCGATTTGAACTTAGTACTAGTATTGACATTTAATATCTCTATTCAGCAGCAAAGAAGTACTCTGACAGTCCCATGTTCCGCTCATTCAAGAAAAAGTTGTTTTCACGCTGCCATGACAAAAATTCTCATGTCGCTCCAACCTGGAATGGAGACGCCCAAGTTGCTGTGCTGCGCGGATGGTTGTTATTGCCGTATTATTTTCAGGATTGGCCCGTACATTGCAGATTACCCAGAACAGGTTCTCATCTCCGGCGTGGTCCAGAATTGGTGTGGATGGTGAGGTTACCCTTGGCAAGACTGCTCAATTTGTACTAACATCAGCAAACTCACCCTAGGCTGTGCAGAGCCATGAGGAATTGTACAGTGTCACAGATCCTATAGGAAGGTACCTACTAATAAAGAGATCCAAAGAGATTCCAAGGGCTACAGAGACTAATATGACTCAAACCTGGCTCCTGAATCCCTTACCTTGACAGAGCATACAGATGCTTCCATAGAATGCACATAAACAACAAAATGAGATTTGAAAGTCATCATGACACAATAGCAATTATGTAACAAGCAATCAAGATCTCAGGCTGACACGACTCATAAGGCACAATGACACACTACCACACATCGGGCACAATTAGTCCAAAATTACCGCGAACTCATCACTAAATGTAATCGCGGGTTGCAATTGAAGCGCGGCCCTAAACGACGCATCAGCACACGTGCAACAACAAAAATCGAATGATTAAACCTGCTCGCAGAGGCCCACTCAACGCGCAGCTTCTTTGTTTTCAGAGCATGCTTCACATCTTGGTCAATTTGATCTTGCATGTCCAAAAATCCGGTGAAAACCTTAGAGTATATAACATACTCAAATTGGCGATCCTGACGAGTCCCAGTCTGAACATACTTGTCCAAGGCGGCATGAAGCTAGATGATAATCAGTGAGGTCAACGGGGACAATGTAAAACATACCGCCGTGGCTGCAAGACAGACGGTAACTCTCGGCACTTCGCGAGAAAACACCTCCGGAAAAACTGCACCAAGTGACGACGGACTATAGAAGAATTCAGTGATCAAATTTTCTAAACCGGGATGTGCCATGTTGTTTGTAGAACCCTGGAAAGCCGTGATAGTCAAGTTCACTTCACAGTTAAGACTGATTAATTCAAAAACCTCGCTGTCAACACCGTGCCTCAGAAACGCAGCACCCTTGATCAATTCCCGGGAACGCGTTTGGTTTTCCGTGTCGAGAACATGGTTTCCGATGCCATAGAACCGCGGGAGGATCTCCCGTGCCTTCGCCTTGATGGTTGATCGCCACGTCATCAGAGATTCCCATAGCTGAAATATTCGTCAGCTTGATGACGATCGACGATAAGAACTTACGAGGACTCCAAGTTGTCTACGGTAATTGGGCCAATATCCTATCATATACTCACTCTGTTAGTCGGACACAAAATACTCTGCAAATCTTACCGGGTGGTACGTTCCTACACTCCTGAAGTGCCTCATTGAAGAACTCGCCGCTAGACACGTCTAGGAATGTGGGGCGAGGAAGGAATGGATCCTTTGTCGCAGAATCGCACTGCGCAATCAACTTGGCGCGCTCAATTACTTCTCGGAACTTGTGGGGATAGGAGCGAAGTTTTGTGACGGAACCTGTTAATTCGCCGTCGGGTATCGTTGGTCCCGTTGGTGAGCCATCAGTGGACAAGACCTGTTGAGGAACTTGAGGTGCTATACTAGTTGGACTTTGAATGGATGTCCCGGTGGAGGAACGCTGCTGAGTGTGAATCGTACGAAGCCGTTCGGGGGCAGGGGTGCGCGGGAAACCGTTGCGTCGATGATACGCGTGCACAACATCTTCGCCAGATTGTTCCGTAGATTGTTCCCTCGAAATAGCAAGCAGCACAGGATCTGCAGAAATGGGTTAACATGGTCCAGCACATAAACAAACTCCCACCTATTTGGGAGTCTGAGGCCCCGGCGTCGTCTTCCGTGGGTTCCTGCGCGTCTTGGAAATGACGGTAGTGCCCTGAAAATCGTTAGTGAAAATTTTAATAAAAAGTATATACATACTCGCGGCAGGACGCGCAGAAGGGGAAGGGTGTTGCTCCCCACCAGCTATGAGAGTATGATCTTAGAAGATATGGGTAACGAATATCCTACGTCTTGGTGCTCACCTGTTCGTGACCCTATAGAGTGACAACCTGAAACACCGAGTGAAGATCCTTGCGATAATTGTGAGTCGAATGCTAAACGAAAGGTCCGTACATACCTGGACCACGTAGTGCTGCTTCGGCTGCCCTTTTGTCTTCGTCAGGAGATATCTCATCTACGTCAACGTCATGAGTCTCGTAACTGACCCCAAGCGTCGTGGTTGGGAATGTGAGGTCGCGATGGTCGTCATCAAGCTCGCCGTCAACACCTTCGCCCGCAGGACGACCATGTGGTCCTGACAAGAGTCCGCGGGGATGTGACACGAAATTGAGAGCTTGGGCTTGAGCTTGATGCGCGCGCCGCGCAATTTGCGACGTCCTGAGGGGTACGGGTGATGCTGATCGTCGAGAAATTTGTGATACGGGGGCCGCGGAACTGCGCCGAGAGATGGGAGCCGTAGAACTTGTACGAGAGATGGAAACTCCCCGTCTTCCGAGAATGAGAGGAGCCGACGGACTACCGCTGCGCGACATCAAGGCCACGGATATGTTTCTTTCGGCGGAAGTGGGGGCTATTGACGGGGGGACTGTCGACGTATCGCAAGATGCAGGTGACACGAAGTTAGAGGCGCAACCAGAGGGATCAGACGAAGCGGGAGTGAGGTGAAAACCGTATCGTGAAGAAGGAACTGATGCACGAGAAAGGGGGCGATTATATGATTGAACTGTAGAAGGGACCTACCAGGTTTGCAGTGGTTACGAGGCAGAACAGACTAGAAAGAGTGACTCACTTCAACGCCAGCTCCTTTCGAATGCAATCTCTGATTCCCGTCAACGATGGGCGGCCGCTCGTCTGAGAAGGGTGCCATAGGATTTACGGGCTTGTTGGCAGTCGCAGTATCCATGCGTGTGACCCTCGCAACAGTCTGAGTCTGCACACGTTCAATATTCTGCAATTGTGTTATTTGACCCCCACTGCCTTTATTCATCCTCGAAGAATGACGAGCGTTATCTGACGAACAGTCAATAGAATGAGTGCCATGAATCGTTTACACCGGAATGAGTGACTTACTGTCCAACTCAGAGGCAGACGTTCTAGCCTTCTTCCTGGTGTTTGATTCGGCCCTGGCCAGCAAATTCCTCGTTTGGAGCAATTCATCTGCAGCTAAGTCCCCGGCACGTTTCTTCGTCGACGATTTTGCCATTGTAGTCCGAGTTCGTTCGAAGGTCGCACTGAAGTGACTGAGCTGAAAGCGATCAAAAGAAGAGGGGGGGTGGATCTCACCATATTCCAGCCAGGTTTTTATACGTTCGCGCTTGACGGGAAAGGCCACGACTGATGAGTAAAAGAACATAGGCAGTGATTTCTTCTGACTCATTGCTAGTGGTGTGTCAGAAGGCTGTACTCGATCGAGCGTGCAGCGTTTTTTCTACCGACGAATTATACCCAATTTGGTAGCTTCATGTCTGGAGAAGTTTACAAGGTGTATAGTAGTCCGTCAACTAGCTACGTACATACGCGCTGAAATTAACATCCCGACAGAGGCCGGCACGACGGTTATGACTCATAAGTCCACTTTTCGACGAACATTCCGGCCCTCAGAATAATATACTGACTGTGATGAGTTACCAGGCTGGTTTCGCATGCGTTCCCATGAACGTTTTGCGTTCGTTGCTCCAGAAGGTTGCTCCATCGTATTGTAGAAGGCGTCCAACAGAACCTCTATAACAGCTGCGTGGTTGAGAATGAAGTGATCGTCGGGATCCCGAGAGCGTGCGATCAATTTATATAGACGCTCGACGGTAGATTTCAATGGCGAAAAGTACGGGGTGAAGTCTTTGAGCACCCGTCGAGATGACAATTGCCCCAGCTTCTGGTCACACAACAGCTTGATATCATTTGGCGTTTTCGACAACACCCATGACTTGAGACAAGTCTCTTCGATCCCCTGATCAGTTCAGATCTCGTTTGGGGCCTGGTATAGGATACACGTCCATACGAGGACATAGATGAGTGATTCTAGATCGTGTGAGAAAGTGTGCGTGAAGTTGCCAGTGGGATTGTCGTATTCCTCGAGGAGGTCAATCGCCATGAATGGGATAGTACCCTGCACGCCATTATTCAAAGGTGACCACTGTGGTGACAAATAAAAATGCTTACCGTACGGTCACCGCTAGATACACCCTGCTTCTCAGCATTGATCAGATCAGCGTAATCAAAATCGATGAGGAGACCACGTCGAAACTTCTCGGAAGCGATAATCTCTTCCCGAGCACGTCCATCTACGATTGCTATGGCGGGCCATGGAATGTCGCAGAAAAACATGAGAATGTTGTTGAAACTGATGTTGCGGTGGAGAATGCCATAGACGTCAACAAGAATGAAGTGAACTAACCGAAAAAAAAACGATGAGTGACAAGCAGTGATGAGTTAATAGATGTAAATGTGCGCACCGTGAACAATGTCGATAAAAATACTGATAAACTCCTGCAAAGATGAGAAATGGAGGATAGGTTCGCCTATCGGTGTCATCAGAAGGCGGCGATGAATGCGGGTTTCAAATTCCAAATTTTTGACCAGGAACGAAGGACGGAGCCAGTCGGTCGTTTCGTCCATGTTGTCGTACTGGACCGTCCACGCCTCAACTAACTGGGGAACACCGAGAAGACCCTTGATTTTGGTAAGGATATCCTCTTCCGTGCGTGTCCTCCCTTTGTGAGTCCAGTAGTCTTTAATGACGAATGAACTTATTCCACGCCGCACATGCCAAGTGCCCGTGGCTCTCCCTTGAATCAGATAGCTGACATAGATCTGCCGTACGACTATATAACCAATCTTGCCGATGTAGATTATCCGAGCGACTTGGGCGGCCGTAACACTGCGAGGTCGAAAGAGGAGGGAGGGGGAGAGGGAGGGATCAACGAATGTCGAGTCGAACCCCAGTATCTTGGGGCCACCAAAGGCAAGGGTGTAGATCAGCCGAATGAAGAGATTGGCGGAGTTGTGGATGTTATGACCGAGCAAATGGATCGCACCTGAGCGATCGAATAGGTGAAGACGGAATTCTTGACGCGCCAAGGAGAGCGCGACGACGAAACATCGATTAGGCTGCGACAGGAAGACCGCGTACGCCTTGCGGGTGATAGAGCGTCGTAATTGAGCGCTATACGACAAGGACGTAACCTCAAAGAAGGCGATGACATTTTGCCAAGTGAAGCCGGTGTGAGGGTCAATCTGACCGCAAAAAACGAGGTCTGGTTTGATGAGTAACTGAGAGTTTTCGACAGGTTTGGTGGCGTATTGCGAAGACCATAGACGTAGGTCATTCTTGTGAGTCAGCGCTTGTGACGTGGACGATGGAAGATGAGGTCCCTGCCAACCATCAGGAAGGGATTGGCTTTGAAGTTCATGGTCAGAAGGGGGTGTGAAGGAAGAAATAATACAGTTTAGCCACGCAGCGATGTCACCCTCCTCGGAACCTGAGACTGGAATGACGGTTGCGTCGATGGTCTCGCTGAAGTTGGTGCCTTCGATACTGCGGGTAATGGATTCTCGCCTGAGTGAACCTCTTGACGACGAACCAGCGCCAGAAGGTTGGGCTTGGGTTGCAGTAATCTTTCGCAATGTATGAGGGATGAGGGTGGGTTCCCAGTGACCGTTCTTGTATAGACGCGTGTTATCTGCAGTTTTCAAGGTACCAGCCTTGATTTTGTCTGTATTGTTTAGACCCGAGAGTCGACACCAGAATGCTACGTAGCCTTTTCCTCGTGGACCTTGAGCCATTTCGAAGATTGTCACATCCTCGAGCTCTCCCCCAAGTTCCGCGTCAAGGGTGGCAGGCTTGTAAATCCTTCCATCCGGGGGTACAGATGTTGTTTTAGCACGGAGGGGAGTAAAGTTGAATTCCGTGACCGCATTTCGAAAACTCGGAGGGGGTGTAGCCATTTTGCAGTGATTCGGAGAGGATTGACCTCAAAAAGCCGCTACGATAGCGACATACTTAAATATAATAGGTAGCAATGATTCTGAAACACATGTACGAATATCTACTACCGGTAACGTCCGATGCTCGCCAGTAATAAGCAGCGTTTGAACGTTGAGAAAAGCTTCGCGAAATTGTTCAAAATGGAGCCAAATCAGCTGTACGCTTTGTGGGCCAATAATGGTACGTTGTTTATCCAAGAGAAAAATAAATTTGTTTGTTCCAATAACGGTTGAGCCAAAATTCGGTTGAAAATGGATTAGCGGTGTTTTTCGTGAGACGAGGGTTCGCCGTTCTTCCGAAACGTGGGATCAGATGGACAGGACATCGGATATGAAATAATGGAACAACGCCACCGATCGGTTCCCCACCAGCCCTCACTGCGCGCTTCAAAAGATGGAGTCCAGCTGCTCCTGCTTCCAACGTGTGTCCTGCTGGAGGAGGTGTGATGTGAAACCGTTGGACGTACGTGAGGAATTGATCACAGTTGAGTAGACGAAATACGAGTCGGAGTTGAACAACCATATGTCCTATGTCGGTGATATGACGACCCTGTTATCTATTGAGGTATGTGGGAGACCTACCATCCAATCCGTGCGATGGCCAGTCACTGTCAGCACCTGGACTACATATAGCACTGTCATAGAGCCCATGCGGATATTCTTGCGAAGGAGGAACGACGTTCAGTGTTTGAGCAGGTTCGACCATATCGGGCTTGTGATAGTTCAAAACTTGAACGCGAAATCTAATCCATATTTGCATCTTGTCTGAAGGTAGGTTAAGGTTCGTTGCAGTGGGTCTGCTACGACCTACAACTTCAAAGGTCTGACCGCTCGCACGTTGTTGAAAATATGTGCAGATGGCCGAGCGGAGGTCAGGTAACTCGAACAGAGCAGCGGCGTCGTCGATGGACATTCGGTGATGTGGTTTGGCCGTCAGGTGGATAGCAGTAGTAGACGACGCGAATGTGGTGTACGGACGTGATGCACCGGGTGATGTGGCGAGCTTGTCGGCAACCTTGAAGTAGTTAATGACTTTACGTACAGGGGAGGGGTGGATGGAATTTTCAGACTCCTCGTCGTTGAGTTCATTACCTTCGTCATCGAGGTCGTTGCTGTCGCTGGGATCGGCGTGGGATGACGCAATCCTAGTAGCCATATCAAATCTGAGACACTTTTCAGAACGGTCGAGGTGACGCGCGATTTGAGCGTAGTAATTCTGGTTGTTACCGGCACGCGCAGGGATTTTGATTTCAGTGACGTGTGCGTGTTCGGTGACGTCTGCAGACCATTGCATAGGAGCGCCAGATACACGGATGGATGGAACGACGTGCTGCATGAGCTCGAGTTTCGGGATTTGAAAATGTTCAGAACGTGCGCCGGTAGCTAAAATAGCGTGCTTGTGACTGTGGAAGGATGCCAAGGCGGCATCGAGTTTAGCTAATGCCTGTTCATCAAAAATAGGCATCTGAGAAAGGTATCAGAAATCCAGTAACGCGCGAATGGCGGCGAGAAAGCGAAGGGGCACCGCGCCAGCGACGATGCAAAGAATATAACGCTGTATTGACCAATGGTCACGACCGGTGACTTGCTTCAGTCCCGAGATCCCATCACCAAATGAACGGTAGCCAATCGGTGTCTGGAGAATGCTGAAACGATAATCGATTTCGTCTGCCCCGACGACTGAGATGCACCATTGGATGTCGTGGTCCCATGCAAATCGGAAGAAGTGGTGAAGCGGTTCAATCTTCAAGAAGCGCGCAGGGTCTGATAATGGCCAGTCCCTCCAGAACGGTTGGTAAACGCCATTTAGTCCGTAGGTCTTCGCTGCCTTGAGAAAAGTGGTGAAATCGTCCGGGTTTGCTTGAGCACAGAGAGAACTGATGGCGTCGAGAGTGTGCACAGCGCTTCGGGATTCATGGCGGATATGATCCCTGAATTCTTTGTAAGTTGCGGTCGACATAGATGATACTTTTGGGCCTGTGCAGGCCAACAGACTTTGCTCGGGAGTATCTGCAATATAACCAGCCAGGGGTGTAAAACAATACCGCAAATTTCCGCGTGGATCACTCATCATGATGCCCACTGCCGCAGCGGTCTTGAGAGGCGCGAGCACTAAGTCGAGGCAATGGTGGAAGAGGCGATCTGAAAGAAGAGAACGGATACGAGACTTCTTGTGGATAAAGGATGGAACCGGAAGCAATGCGAGTAAGACGTGGGCATGGAAGGAACCCTTGCCACGGATGTTTGAGTCAATATTGGCTAGACTGAGAAGAAGAGGGTGAGCCATGCGATTGCCGGACATGATGGAAATATTGGTTTTATCTGACGATAGAACTATGCCGAGTAAAGTACTACCCACAGGCAAATTCTCCTACAACAACGTAAGCAAACATAAGCATTTGATAAATGAAGGCTCACCTGCAACTCCCAGGCGTGATCGCCCGATAGCCATTCATCATACAGACGTGAGAGTCTAGCGGTGGTGGCCCACACTTTCCTTGGGACAAAGCTAACGTGCTGCGCGAAGAATGGGTGACTAAGAAGACTTTGAACGCATTCGATGGGGTCACGATAGAATAAGGTGACAGGTCGTTTTGTCGGATATCCCGGGTGTATGACTTGTGAGCGCCAGCGGGGACCAGAGGGCAGGAGTTCTGCACGACGCCGTAGCTCTTTTGCTGTCCGAAATGATATCGGAAGTTGCTTGATCTATGAGAGACGCTTGGAGGTGATTCGGGCTGAAATAAAACAACACATGACTCACTAACTCAAGAGAGAGGAAGTCGTCGATCGCGGCCATGCTCAAGCGAGAACGTAATAACCACGAGGCAACTTGCCAATCTTGTCGAGAGGCGAATGGATAGAACAGGTTATCTTTGCGATGCTCCGCGTATTCGCTAGAAAAAAACTCGTCCATGAACGTTGTACCTCCAGGATAACTTCGAGAAGCGTGAGGAAATTCTTCGATTGTCGCATCGTCTTGCGAGTCTTCATCGGCCTGGGCATCCAAGTTACTAAAAGATGCAGATTCTTGAAGGTCCATGCTAGCATCCCTAGGATCCAAGTCAAATGGCACGTCGTGCTCGGACGGTAGGTCGTTAAAGTCCATTTGAAAACTAGGGCCGGAATAACCGTCGTAACCCGGATCTTGGGACATCTGAGATAAAGGTCGGTGCGGAGAGGGTCGACGCGGAGAAGGTCGACGCGGAGAAGGTCGACGCGGAGAAGGTCGACGTGGAGAAGGCAGGTGTGGAATGGTGCTAGCAGAACGTGAATCTCCTATATCGTTGAGGAGCGTGCCGCAAGCGGATGAAGGTTGGTTCATATGTTGTAGGACGCGAGTCTCGTTCACGAATCTTCTCCCGCATCGGGGACAAAACGACATCTTTCGGACGAGCGGCAGTCGGAATTTCTTGGCTTTTGGCATGAGGGAGTGAGCAAGAAGGTAACTTTGCAAGCGAGGAGCAAAAATCGATGTTTATTATACCCTCTTCCGGAACAGGACTCACTGCACAGAAGCGGTCCGAGTCGGATTCAAGTTCACAAACTGCAAGTACATAAGTGATAAGTGGTTATTTCTTGTGTAAGTAACTCGCAACGTTGTATCTTACCTCAACTTGATAATCACGTTTTACTGGCCCATCAACATGTCAGCCTGCCCTTCAAGTTGTTCGAGTCTGCGTACCGGCCACCTAGAACCCGATCCCATTCCAAAGCAGGAATCCGGTGACAATAATAATGCATTGCTTCAGCTGGAAGAGACTAGCGGTGAATGGGTAAGTATGATGTTTTTTTTACCTGAAGATGGGCTTTTGATTGTTGACTTGTGGAACTTCAAAGGGTGTTATTTCGATTCCTAAGTCCCCTACCGAAGCGGAGCTCCTCCTAGAGACTGCTCGGGCTGACTGCAAGCGACGCAAGATCCAGAAGCAGCTTGCCGACCAGACAGTCCAGTACAACCTGTTGCGGTTAGAGTACAGTCGCCTACAGGTCCAACGGGCAGAACAGTGTCTCTTGGAAGTGGAGAGCCATGTCGGTCGTGCACGGCTAGTCATCAGGCGATGTGGATATCAGACCAGTCTCCCGGTTCGAATGGACACTGGTATGTTCGACGTCTTTCATCCTATGCATGCTGATTCTAAGTTTGTCTCCGGCTATCTTGTAGCGACTTCCGCTGGTGATGATGATCGTACTGATTATTTATATCACTACCGATAAGTTGAATATATCATGTTCGATGGTCGTCTCGTACGTGAGTTCCTACGTCACGTGCTCTAGTCACGGGTCACGGCCACCAACGTTGTACGTGTGACGCCGTGGCAACGTTCGCAAATAGAAACCCGAGCTCACTATCTACAGTCGTTTTGAGGGGAAGTATTCTCGGAGACTCCAGATTAGTCCTAGGCCTCGCTTTTTTGGTTCAAACCGATGGACAGTGAGCGGAGTACGTGTCCTGTTGTATCATCGCCATCAAAGGGGGAAGGTGAGTGCTCAAGTTGTCTCATGCTTGAGTCGTCTTCGCTCACTGTCGGATCAGTAGGTACAACGTAAAGACGTGCTTACAGGACATCAAGCTCATCCCCGTCTCTCCTTTCACCATTCCCATCATCATGTGTACCATTCGTTCAAGACGCAACAGAGCAACAGAACACTAACGGTACTACCACAATACGACGTTCGACGTCACACCGTCGCATCTTCTCTCGTCCCTTCTCTTTTCTCAGGCCCATCCGCCACCTTGCTGCTCCGATGTCACGTCATGACTGATACCTCACCTGAGTCAGACAACGATACTTGAACGTGCGACAGTTCGGACGTGAACTTGATGCAAGATGGGTCATAGTCATCATAGCTATGACCTCGTGGTCTGAGCACCATCAAATTTCTCTCGTTTCTCTCAGATCCTTCTCGCCGGTGAGTTCCCGTCTTTAATCCGTTGCGATTAGTGGCATAATCTCGGATTTTTCTACCATCACACCAGGGGTCACGGATGCGTCGACACATTTTGATACGCCGTTGCACAACAGTATCGTCCCATCTCGTTCTGCCTGATCGAATGATTGATAAGTCGTCAGGTTCTTGATTCTTCCAGCTGGATTCACGGACGCATCCAGACACCCAAAACGTGCTACGGTCATACGACCTTATCAAGCCCAAGGATGCCAAGCCCTGGCCCGCGTGTCAGAAGGCTGTTGAGAACACACCTGTCGCAAATGATCTAGAGTAGGCCAGTCAGATTGCGTTCGGTGGTTCGGAGCGGTAGCATGTGTTGACACTTGCGAACCGGTTAATCAACATGTCTGGTGGTGCGAGCCGTGTCACCCGTATTGAGGTAACACATTTGGCAGGACAGGGTGCGAAAAGGAGGCATTCGAACGTTTCATCAAAGAACGTGGGGTGGGTGTTTCATTCTTGGGTCAGACTTAGCTCTGACTACTCACATCGCGCAGTCGATGTTGCTTCTGATTTACGGGGGCAAGAGGGTTGGGAGTAAAACAGGAGAACAGATGATCGAATTGATCGGTTCTCGTGTAGCAGCGGACGAAAGGAGCTGACCACTCAAGTGTCCCAGGTGTGTTGGTACCAATCACGAAACTTACCTTCAAGTTGACGTGCTCTCGAGGTGATTGTCGATATGCGTGAGTTCCGGTCAACACTTCTTTCTCTACCGCGTGCGTCGGGTCTCTTGATGGTCCCTGCAACTCTCACTGTCAGTGACTACGTGCTTATACTGACATTTGCGTTGAGCAGAAGTGTATACCGGACTTGGTTTTTAGCTTCAACAGCGGACAGTTGTGAGTCGTTACTCTCTACCTCCCTTACTCGCCACGACTCACTCCACCTTGGTCAGGTATACACAATGTGGACTTGTGTCGATGCCGTCCTAGTCATCAAGTTTGAAGAAAACAAGTCGTTCTTGCTCGGGGTTTGTCCTTTCCACTCGCACTTGCCTGCATGACCTGACCATCATATGCAGACAGTCTTGGATGCGGCCAAAACCTACGTCAAACATCCACCAAATGCCCCGCCAAGAAGACTGGTACATCCACAGAGTTAGACCGAACGCCACCCTCGATTCAATCCAAACTCGTCCCAGTCACACTGCACTTTCCCCGCCTCCTCATTCGGTCGTCCTCTCCGTCCGCGATGACAGGAGAGCGGTGCTGCAGTGAGGTGCTCGAGGAGGCGGAGAAGCAGCTGCGTGATCTCAGGTTCGTAGGTTGACGTTTTGGGTTATCCGTGTTTTACTTGTTGCCCTTGAGTAGGGGTGCTGATTGGTTCATTTTATCAGAGTTCGATGCGACCTGATGCTTGGGACAAGGCACGGATTAGGGTGCTAGAGGAGAGATTACAACTGCGACGAGAGGACCTCTAAGCAAGATCGAGGACGCGATCAAGGAGTTTGGCAAAAAGATTCTCGATAGTGGTGGATCGTGCCTGCCCACCGTGACGCAGCGTTCCAAGTTCATGGCATCAGCTACACATCAACTCCGCTAACGACAAGACCACAAAAGCAGAAAGCCAAAGGGATGTTGTAAAGTGTGCGTCTGTGGTTGGTGGGTTACTGCTGGAGCATAGGCAGACGAGGAGATTGAACAGTTGCAGACATAGCTGGAAGAGGAGAATGAGTGGTACAGATATCAATGGTGTTGAGAGTGAAGGGGAAAAATGTGTATTGATTGATCATGAGTTCGGACGAGAGGGAAAATGATTCTAGTATGTTTAGGGTGTGATCATGATTGTTTCGAGAGCTACCAACTTGGGAGATGGTCACACAGTGGTTGTGGTGGTCATCATGACCTATCAGACTTCAGACTCTGAGGAAAGGGTAAGGGCTGTAGAGGCTATATTGGCTGTTGTCTCTGTGCACTAGTGTCTTGGAATTTAGACACACAGCCACAAATCTATGTAGACTGCATAGTCCTCCATATGGTGATGTAGTCTGGGAATACTGTACCCCAAAAAGGTCAGTTTGCTGATGAATTCCTTATCGGTTCATCAGTTCGGATAGATGTATCGCATTTCCAAATGACCTTGATGCAGGAGGTGTGCCACGAACAATGGAACTGATGAGAGCAATTATGGATGAAGTCATTCTTCCTACCATTGCTTGGGAAGATTGGGGTGCTGACCTCAATGTCATAGTGAGTACATTTGTTTCTGTATTACCTTTGCTTGATATTGATGTCAAATTTCAGCCATTCACTTGTGTGTTTCCTAGAGCCGACATTTGGGAGCTCATTGCTCCAGACATCCTTCACCAATTGGTGAAGGGCACATTTAAAGACCATCTGGTCGAATGGGTTGAGAAGTACCTGGAACTCGTGTATGGCAAAGCTGGCGCAAAGGAACGGTTAGTGGATATTGATCGCCGGTGAGATCTCATTTGGATCCAACTCAGGTATTATTATAATATTAACGTTACTGCATAGTATCGCTGTTGTGCCTCCCTTTCCTGATCTCAGACGATTTCCGGATGGCCAGGGCTTCAGTCAGTGGACAGGAAACGACTCAAAAGCATTAATGAAGGTGAACTTCATTTTTCCTTTCCTTTACTCTTCTGACTCTCGTTTTGTGGGGATAATTAGGTATACCTCCCCGCCATTGAAGGGCATGTTCCACATGACGTTGTGTGGACATTTCAAGCATTCCTTGAGTTCTGTTATATTGTACATCGCAATGTGATAACTGATAAATCCCTAGAAGAACTCAGGGATGCACTGGCTCGCTTTCACCACTATCGTGAAATATTTCGTGAACTTGGTGTTCGGCCCAGCGGATTCTCCCTCCCCCGTCAGCACTCCCTGGTGCACTATGAGTCAATGATTCAACTCTTTGGTGCACCAAACGGGCTTTCGACCTCAATCACTGAGTCAAAACACATTACCGCAGTCAAAAAACCATGGCGCCGTTCCAGCAAGCACAGTGCGCTTGGGCAAATATTGTGGACAAATCAGTGTCTCTCCCAGCTCGCTGCCGCTCGTACTGACTTTGTGGCTCACGGGATGTTAGCACCTTCAGTGGTGGAAGGTATGCTTCATCCACATCTTTTACCATATAGTAACAGCTGACCGAAAATCTTGTGCATCATCATTAGCCTCGACGTTTCCGTCACCTGTTGAACCATTAGAAGTTCTAGAGGATGAAAATGAAGCTGCAAGCGCAGTGGACAAGTCCCTTGGACTCACCCATTCTGATGTAAAACTTGCTCGAACGCTGGGTAAGTCTAATATGATTTTAACGTAAAATGTTCAGCTCACAGTCGTTTATAAGTTCGCGGACGAGCAAAGACCATCCTAGCGCTCACCATTGAGCTCGAGTTTCCTGACTTGCCAACGCTTATCGGGGAGTTCCTATCTGAACTTGAACAACCCAAGCTCGAACGATTTACCGGCATTCTCACATCCCCTGGCATCCCTCAATTGCTCAATCCCCTCAAAGTCAAGATCTTCCATTCTGCGACTGCGACTTTTGTGGCACCGAGTGATCCTAGTGGCATCAACAGCTTGCGGCGAGAACAAATAAGGGCAAGCCCCTCATGGCACGGTGGAGCAGCAAGATACAACTCTGTCCTTGTCAGCACTGATGCTACAGTGGAGGGCATGCTGAGCATGGATGTGGCATGCGTTCTTTGCTTTTTCTCCTTCACTTATATTAACAATGAGGTTTATTCTTGTGCACTCGTCCAGTGGTACGATCGTATTGCTGACGAGCCAGACGAGATAACTGGGATGTGGATGGTCACACCCTCTATCCTCCAGGATGGTACCAAGCACATCGCTGTCATTTCCATTGAGAGCATTGTTCGTAATGTCCATCTCTTGCCTATTTTTGGCAACGAGTGTGTTCCCGAGCACATTTCATTTGACAACTCCCTAGATGCCTACCGTGGATTTTATGTTAACCATTTTTCTGACCATCACGCTTTCAAGTTAGTTTCTTAGTTAAACTTTGTAACTTGAGCATCTAAATGTACATCCTGACTTATTTCATCTTGCCATGCTAAGCATAACTTCACATACTTGTTATAAGTGTCATAAGATGGGAAAAGATAACCTCGTGCTCTCTATTCATCTAGATCGACTAATTGTACTAATGGTGTACCGTAAGATAATTTAGCTGCCATAAGATTGTGTAAGCACTCTCAAGCCAAATTAAGCATTGTGTCAATTTACTGATAGGCTGACTTCAACGCACTTCCGAATCCCTGACGCGCTCAATTGCATCATGACGGGCGACACGACGATGAAGACGAAGACGACGAGAGGTGAGGGAGAGCAGCACGATGACCACAAGGTCGGCCACGTCATCGTAGTCATTTGATAAAACGAGAAGGACAACGCCACGCCAGCAATGATGATGGTATGACAATCGCACTACTGCGGATATCACATCATTGTGATTATCGGGCGCCAGGGTGAGAGAAGGGCGACAGCATTCAGGACAGCATTCTATGGGCCCATCAGACAACGCGTTGCAAGGCGAGGTGAGTGCGGGAACATCGAAAGCCGAGTGCGTCGGACTTGGAGACGGCAAACAGAGGTGGGCATCAGAGCGTAGGTGTATTTTAGCTCTTCTTTCTTTACACAAGGTATATTTAGTTACTTATACGGATTAGCGCCAGCCACCTCGGCCCCTTTTTCTTAGAATACCACTGATCATCGTACGCAGATCCTGACTGGAGTAACGCTGACAGATTGGGTGCCACTGGCAGTGACATAGAGAATACTGCCCCCGAGACAAGTCCGGCGGTCCGGGAAAAGTGATTCCTGTGTTCCACAATTTCCACCCTCGTACTCTATTTTATTCTGATGGTAATGACATTATCGCATTCGGGCAACGCGACTCGGACACGCTCCGGATCACTTTCTGATCCTCGGTGTCCACAACGCCGTCGAGTACCCTAACAGTGGTGAACCCTTCTCCGCCGAAGCAACCTTGGCAAGATCAAAGGCATACTTGTTTGTGGGTAAGCATGTCAAGGTTTACTGTCGTTTTCACACGGGAGTACATGTCTCGAAATCATGGTTACATTACATGTAGAAGAGTTTTTAGTCCAGCTCACGTCCGAGTCCGGTGTGTCCTCTGGGTTTTGCCAGAGCGGTGCGCAGAGGTAGTGATGAAAGTAGCTTGCCTCAGACTGGTGATCGTTGAATTGCACTGGGTGGCAGGAGTCGGATAAGTCTGGGATTTGCTTCAGAATTCCCGCAGCACGGGATGCTGCTTTTATGTTGTAAATATAGCACCAACCAAAACTCACTTCCGTGTCTTCCATTCTCGCTGTGGAAACACACCTTGTCAGAGTCGGATATCTTACCCGTACACAGGAGATCCGTGATCATGCCCCCTCCGGCCCCGTCCTCACCAAATCCGCGCTCGTAAGGGCATATAGAGGTTCCACATGCTCAATACGGGGTGTCCTATTCGTCATCATGGTCATGACTCATAATGTAGATATCCACCAGTCATCCCACACACGTATAAATAATCAATCTTGCGCCTGTATTTTCCTTAGGTTTGGTATCCTCGCTCACTCGCTCGTATTATGGTTCCTTTCGAGTCATCCCTTGTGAGGTCCCTGACAAATATCTAGTAAATTCCTGGACCGGGGTCAGTTAACCAAGACTCCTGGAGCAGTCACCTGCTTCGAAGGCTCCAGCCATATCGCGCGCCCTGTCATGTACTGTATGTAATCGACTTGGGACGTCTCCAGAAGTTCTAAACAGTTGCATGAAGTGCCCAATCTCGTTCGTTGTATACTTTTCCACTGTGACTACTTAAAGGCATGTTTCCTCTGTCCAAGTGCTCTCTTTCTTCACCTCACTTCGCTTTCCCCCTCCCTCCGTCATCGTCATTTTTACATCATCGCCGACATCCCCGTGATCCGTTGGCCTTGAAGCACCAGCAGGGAAGACAATGCAGCAGACTGGTAATCAAGTCAGTCGCTATCGCATGTATGAAATGTCTGATGTTTGAGGTTTACGAACCAACCACTGGCAGAGTCACGATGACATCCTCACTGGAGGGCATGGATCACACACGGACATCGGATATGTCAGCAAGATTTTTATACATTTTTATCGCTGCTGAATCTGCTATGGAGAAGCTTACACAGGAACTTAAATGGGACGAGGACTACTTGTGGAACTTTGAACCTCCTCGAGACACGACACCGTGTCCAGTATTCCAGTGTATACTCCACCGCGACATGCAAGGGTTGTTTGGGAGTGTAAACCGGCCCGATCCAACTTGGGAACAGGTAATGTCTTTAGAGGT
>JBBPUM010000210.1:0-23120 GCA_038094695.1 Chiua aff. virens
GCCTTCTGCAGCGCTTCCTTGATGTTGCCCAGCAAGACCGGAAGGCGTCCATTGATGGCCTCGTACGAGTTGTCGATATGTTGTCGAATGATGAGCGCCAGGCGTTATATTCTGCTCTGCAGGACACGCGTTCCCCTGGTTCGTTGGGTTTTTCTAGACCTTTTTGTGATATCACTCATATTAAACAACAGGACCTCCCTCGTATTCTAACTAGATTCATCTCCATATCCTCAATTCCAGAATACCACGAGTGCCACGAACACCATGGCTTTGATACGAACATCATGTGCTCTGTTTTTCGCCCGCCTTTACTCTGTGTTCTTTCTACTTTGTCGCCATTCTTCTACCCAGCCGCAGGGATAAGGTTAAGTTAGTTTGTAAAGATACCGCGCACCACTGTATAATCGTCATACCATTAACATGCACGAATGAATGAATATTATGCACCTCGATCGGGGAGATCGTGTCATTTGAGTGCCGTGATGCGTGACGCATACGCGTTCGAGCGAGAAAGGAGCTACTCAACACCTCCCTTGCGAAGGCGTTATCGGACATTCGAAGAAAGGAGAAAGCACACTCCCATGAAGATTGCCGCACTCTGGGTCAAATTATGCGCACGGCTGTCCGGAGCATCGCACAAGTCATCAGTGTGGCCACGGACTGCCCAGGTGCCGGAGATACCAGTCATGACCTGCAAAGTCCTTCAGGGTATGTGGGTTTTGCTTCACCTCTCGCAAGGTGCCCCCAGCGACGAATGATTTTATTCAAGTGCTGAGCGGTGAGTCTGTCCACTGTCCAGCGTCGATCGTTCCTGAGGCTGGTGCACGATACTGAATGGATGGCACTTGATGTGCTCATGCAATGCACCACGCGCTGCTTTACTGACAACACAAGATCATCTCCCTCGCACGCAGATCTGTAAGCAAGACCCCTGCACAGAATACATAAGCACTCCCAAGTTCCTGTCAAACTAATCCTGTGCGCATTTAACTCTGATCACTTCTTGGAGATCTACCCTAGTTGTCATAACTTCTAGTCGCGTATCTCGACGGTAACGCACTCGACGGCTCATATCGCAAGCCTAAGCGAATGAGCGGAGAAATTAAACCGGACTTTCCCTCAGTACTTTGTTGGTCCCAAAGACAAACAAGCGCCCAAGGTTGGGCCAATTGTTCGACAGATTCTTTGTCTCACCCAAAATGCTCCAACAGCGAGTTTTATTCGAGTTTCGACGATGATAACGTACATAGTATCCCGGACCGCCTTTGCATGAATTCACTTTCGTCATTTAGTTTCATTACATCTTTTCGCCCAACCAAACCAGTCCTTATTCGGATCCATGGTCCGAGATTACAGAAGCTGGCAACTTATTGTCACGGTGGACATGTGAGTATACTTTCTTGACTCTCGCCGCCCGAATCACCATATATCAAGTTTGTACAGTGTCTCGGGCCATCTTTGGACGAATTCATTCTTGTCATCCAATTCCACTGTATTTTTTTTCACCCGACCGAACCATTACTTATTCGGATCCGTGACCCAATGTCATGATGAGAGTTGGCGACTTGAACTTATATTGCCAGCGGACACGTATGATCCCTTGATTCTCGTCGCGAGCCATATATCAATTCGTCCGAGTGAATCCACAATTTCGCTCTCAAGATTCTATTATTGGTCTAATACCTTGGTCACAAGGGGGCTTCGCGAAGCCCGAAATTCCACAGTGAAGTCGGATATGAGGACTGGTGAGGTCGTTGCACCAGTTTACATCTTAAATGCCGCCACTAGATTCACCTGCCTCTGAGTGGCACGGTTACATTCCCGGGATATGGGCACATACCATTCTCGTGAACGAGTCACCAGTCACATATTCACCGGGCTAGAATGATTAGCTACGGTATGTTGCAGCTTCTTTCCGAAAAAAAGCCTAGAAAACCACATAGTCATCTCCGGAGTGGTGCAAATAGTCACGTAAAGTCCATACTGGTATGTATCTTGTCGGCGCTATGTATTGTCAAAGATCTCACTGTCATTTTTGCGATATCGGTATCCGTATCAGCTACCAAGAGGTTGTCGACCATCATCTTCAAGTTTTAGAGTTTCAGTACGTTTGTGTAGTCGAGTTATCCTCGATGCACAATAGGTCGTGAATCCGTTCCCGACCGACGTTGGGAGACTAAGGTAGCTCTTGGCTCCCTCCATGTAGCAAGATTTTTGGCCTCGTTTCACTGGACTTTATTGGGTTGTCCGTTCACATCAGAAGCTGACGAATGACTGGCCGGCATATCTCCACAGGCTACTCCACAATTTGGAAATCGTTTGACTATTTTTCTCGAAGTGCTGCGCAGCTTCTGGATGTAGGCCAGATGAAACCCCGCTTTCAGCTTCTCGTTCTACGGTTATATAAACCCTCGGACCACCGCTGAATGCACAGAACACCTTCTCCATAGCGACTTGAAGCACAATGGTTCATCCACAAGAAGTAGATGTCATCGTATGCGGGTGAGATTACAATGCAATATGTCTCGTGTGGCCTCTTTGTAATGTACGATTATATGACCCCAACTTGAAAGTCATGCTCATTGAAGGTCAGGCCACATGCTAGACTCGGAAAGTGGTGCACATTCTTACTATTACTTGTTCGACAGGAGGAGCCAACAATCGTGACGATCCTTGGGTCTACAGACCCGGTACCTACGTCAGGAATATGTAGCGAGATCGTGACGGCCTGTAAGCGTGCATCATGATTATTGGTGCCGATGAGATCTGAAAAGCTACATCAGAAACGACAAGGCTACTTTCTGCGTCGACTCTAGGCCCTCTCCCTACCTGAGGGGAAGAAAGAGCATCGTTCCGTATGTTCTGCTTTTCTCGTATTGAGCTCTGGAATTGATATACGAATAGATGTGCTAACATTCTGGGTAAGATATTCGTTGGTTTGATGCGAGTTATGGTATGCAGCTGATGTTCCCTAAAGGTGGTGGCAGTAGGTCAGTAGACAAGTTCCATTGACTGTTATCTCTACTGAGTGATTTTTAGCGTCAACCGGCTGGAAGTTCCATGAGTTTCTGCCGTAAACAAATGATTTGTTTTCTTCACTTAGGTGTATACCAGAGTAAATGTTCCTTCAATCTGAAGTTTGCCGGAGCGCTGACAGTGTTTCCAGGCTTCCGCATCTGACTGGGGTTAGTCCCTCTGAATACTTCGTGATTCATACGTGATCTCTGATGTTCTACCATGTTCGCATGCAGATGACTTCAAGACTCCTGGTTGGACTGCCAAAGGTGAGTTCATTGTCTCGTATTTTGGATTATAATTTACCCCTTCCTAGACCTATTCCCATTTATGAAACGGGTATTTTCCTTGATTAAGCGTAGATGCGAATCTCTATTGACCCTTAACCCTTTCTAGCTTGAGAACTATCAGAAGCCCGTAAACAACGATACCCACGGATACGATGGTCCAATCGCTATTAGTAATGGTGGTCAAATTAATCCACTTTCCCAAGATTTTCTACGTGCTGCGCACGCTATCGGCGTTCCCTTCAGTGGTATGTGGCGACCTATCAATCTATTATATTACCTTACAATTTATTGGAAGATGACGTTCAAGGGAACGTCTCAGACGAACATGATCTGGGGTTAACACTGAAAATTAGATCTCGTTACTGGACATGGTGGTGAAATTTGGGCCAAGTACATCAATCGTGAAACTGGTCGTCGCAGCGACGCAGCAACCGGTGAGGCTAGCATGTTCTCTCTAGAAGTTTATGTTCAAGTTTTTGCGATGGTAGCCTACGTACACAGCGTCATGGACATTCAGTCTAACCTTTATTTACGAACCAACGCTCGGGTCTCACGTGTTATTTTTGAAGGCACCAAGGCTGTCGGGGTTGCTTACGTACCTTCAAGGAACCGTGTTAACAATGCTGGGATTCAAGGGACGATTGTATGAAATTTTCTGAGGTCCTACGGACCTAAGGGTTTCTGAATTCGTTAGTAGGTCCGAGCTCGCAAATATGTCGTTCTGAGCGCTGGAACTCTTGGAACACCTCAGGCATGTCGAGACTTATAAAGGCTAATGAATACGTCTTGTTTGATCATCTTCCTAGATCCTCGAGCGCTCTGGCGTCGGTTCAGCAAACCTGTTGAAGCAGCTCAGCATTACTAGTAGTGTGGTGAGCGACCTTTCTGGAGTTGAGTAAGTAATCCTCAACGCAAACACGCCAATTTCAGTGCTGTTGATCTCCAACAGGCTGTCAAGCTTGTCAAGATTCAGTTTTCGGTGTTGTGACGACTGTTACGCTTGATGGCCGCCCAAGTCGATCGGCACTAACAAGATAAACATTCCTCCAGCCTACTCCCCTATCAGACGCATTCTCTATCGGTGCAGATAACTTCTCCGAGTCACGAAATCCCAAAGGGATGAAGTCAAGTTGAACTGCGATTTTGGGAAAACCACCTTCGCTTTCTTCTCTTATGCATCGTGGCACGCATGCTACCTTGAACCGCTATTTTTTTTTTTTTGACTATGCAGCAATTATTTTTCTTTGATTGTATAATAATTTTTCTGAGCTCAGTCACTCAGCACGCTACCAATAGGGGCTCTTATACAAGGCCGCTACCTCTCTTGCTATCATGTTCGGCCGGTCTTTGAACATTGTTCTGCCTCACGTCGGTTCGCCACCGCTGCCAGTGAGTAGTCCATACTAGCACACGACAAGACTCATGTCGTATTGGGCTCATTTTCGCTCAAAGTCTGAGATCAAGCAGCACGTAGTACGTTTCACCTGGAAGGTGGCCACATGCGCGTTTTGACGATGATCTTGAGCGACAGAAAACACACTCCCACTCCCCTCGATGGCAAAGGCTGGACCCGATCATACGATTTTTTCGTTCCGGTGAGGACCCTTTGTTCTTGTTCTGTTTGGTCAGTCACGTCTTCATCATTCCCCTTTAGATACACCACAGCGTTTACCTTCTCCTGCGACACGCATCCCTCCAGAAATTCTGATGCATATTTTTGAATCCTGCGCGGCTCAGTACCGGGAGATGATGACCCCTTTTCGTCCTGCATTAGGACTTCTCCGCCTCATGCGAGTCTGCAAGCTTTGGAGATCAATCGTGGAGTCGGATCACCACCTTTGGATATCTATTGATATTTATTTTCCTAAACGGAGCCCCTGCGGAAACTGTGAAGGTGCGTCAAGGATCAAGGCCATCATCGACCTGCACATGAAACTATCGGCTCCATTGCCAGTCTCACTTACCTTCACCGATCACTGCACTAAGTGGTATCCTAAGACTGCCGTCATCTGCTCGCTCGCGGACTGTCTTCAAATGCACGCATCTCGCTGGAAATCTATCAGTCTTTGCATGTCGGAAAGCCATCTTGATCCATTATTTCGTTGGTTCGCTAATGCCAGATGCAACTTGGTCTTGGCATGTTTGGAACATTTCTCTATTGGCAGCTGTGATATGGTGGAGCTCCAACTCACGCTTTGGGTCCGTCCCCTGAATTTGAGGTCGGCTTGTAATCTCAAGTCGCTTGCATACGACTTACCACTATGCGAGTCACTGACCGAGCAGATCCGCTGGGAAGGCCTCACGGATGTGTCGTTAAATCTTACGACACTAACATCCCTAGGTGGCATTAAGCCGCTCACCCGATGTCGAAATATAACCACCTGCACCGTGTACCTTGATGATGCCTCCCAGATGACTTCGCGAGACACAATTCTCCTACCGAAACTCCAGACGCTCTGCGTCCGTCGACTCGCCAGGATAGCTCCCACAAGCCCTGTGATCAAAGCGCTGGTCCTGCCTCAGCTCCACACACTTACCATCACATCCGTCAATGACAGGCAGACTGGATGGTCGCCATCTCTTTGCGACTTTTCAGATCTGTTGGCACGCTCCCAGTGTGCACTTCGTCATCTCTCCATCCAAACCGTCGAATTCCCAGCCGATGACGTTGTGCGCTGTCTTGCGCGTTCACCCACGCTCACGTCGTTCTGTTTTAAACCGTGCTCAGGCACGATACTACGTGATGTCATATGCCAGTTGGATCTGGACTTGCCACGAGACAACATAGACATACTTGCGCCACAATTGCGTGACATTACCGTGATGCTGTCGACCCGCAAAGAGGCGTATTTGCAGATGATGAACATGCTTCAGTCGCGTGCAGGTGCCAAGGCGCACACCGCGGGGGTTACTCCCTTGAGACGGGTCGAGGTGTTGTTTTGCGGGAAGACGGCTGTGGATCGGATCTGGAGGCGATTGGTGACAATAAGACGTTTCTCTAAAGAGTTGGCTGAATGGGCATCAAAAGAAGGGGTGCAAGTGGAAACATCTGCGGTCTTCGCCTAATCGCTGGTAGTACTTGATCATTGCGACAAAGTTGGCCAAGTCCAATCACTTCGTTTGATTGCTACGTTGTATATTTCTCATTCATTGCATGACTTTTGCTGTTTGCTCCCGATCGATGAAGGAATGTTCGGTGTCATTTTGCTTCAAGGTATTCTTATGATCATATTTGTATTCCAGACGGCGTCTATAGACACAGATCTATAGAATACGTCCACCTCGCAGATCTGCACTCCCCACTCATTATCATGTCCAGTCACGATCCCTCGACGGAAACAAAGGATTATCCCGCCACTGTCCTTGAAATCAATGAAAAATGGGCAAAGAGGTTAAATCAGGTGTTCCCTCAGTATTTCCCTGATCCTAAAGAAAGACAAGCACCCAAGGTTGGTCTGATCGTAGGTTCCGATCCTTTAATCTTCTTATCGCTCGCCTCTCGACAGATCCTCTGGATCGGGTGCTCGGATTCCAGAGTTCAAGAATCAGACGTGACGATGGCACTCCCTGGTACGGTCTTTACGCATAGGAACATCGCCAAGTCCGTTATGATGTGTGCTTGCGAGTGTCTCTCTCTGATCCAAGCACTCCAACAGCCAGTTTCACCTCAACGACGACAGTGTATTGTCGGTCTTTGCGTACGCCGTCAAGGAACTGGGGGTCCAACACAGTAGGTGTCTTTACTCCTGTGCTTAAATCAAGACCTGTCTCAGCGGAACACAAAGTCGCCGTCGTCGGCCATGAACACTGCGGTGGTGCGATCACGGCGATGAAAGAGGCCACTCGACCCCCGCACGAAGATCAGCTGGACCATCATCACACGCTGTACGACTCCCTCTACCATTTCGTGGCGTCGCGGGTCAGTCAGCACGATATTCACAACAAGGACTCCGATAACCCCAATGATGCCCTTACGCGATGGCTCACGCCGCTTGTCAATCGCCTCAAGGCAATGTTACTTCCGGCGGAAGAGGAAGCGGCACTGAAGATCGTGATCGAGGAAAACGTGAAGATGCAAGTGGAGAATATCGCTAAATTGGATGAGTGGGTGCGCCACAATGCCAGGGAGGACAGGAAGCCGGTCTGGGTGCATGGATGGGTGTACGACTTTTCGACGGGTTTCATTCGGGACTTGAAACTCACCAAGGAACTCGGGGTTCATCAGGCGTAAATGGCCCCGGAAGGGTGTATGCGTATTTTCTAGACTCTACATCATCGCCATCCGCCATCGCTCGTTTGTGATCTCGGGGAAATGTGTGCGTAGATACCGAGTGTTCAAACAAATGCTCCCTGTAAGTTGATTACGCGACGACAAGTCCTGTACAGTTTTTCACCATGAAACCATACGATTGGAGGAACCCGGGTAATGCTCCGTATGAGGTGGAACCTTGCATGTGATGACTCTCTTAGTGGTTGTGCTGAGATTAGCCTAGGCGACGAACAGGATATTGAGAAGACGTCCGCAGAATGATGTGATCGAACGAGGATGGAGTCAACCTGGACAGTCAGCGCTGTCCGCTAAAGAATAGGGCGCTGGAAGGATAGTGGCAGGTAAGCAAGAAAAGAATTGGACAGGCGGTGAAGTAATAAGGCCGAGGGGGTGAATTGAGGCAATGAGATGATTGAGACCGTTGTGCGAGACTCTTGGGGGACTCCAAGGTACAGAGTTTGAATGCTGGTTTAAAGGGAACTGGATGGCAAGTACGTACTACGACCGTTGGAACACTGGTGGAGAACTAGCGCCGAGGTCAGGAGGCGAAGGCCTCACACACACTTTCCAGGTTGCGTCGGAGTAAGATGACGGTGGTTACGTAATGTATAACACAAATATATTAGATAATCAATGCTTGTACAAAGTGGCGCCCTGTTATGATTCAAATATTCAAGCTTCACTCAAACCTCCTTCATACAAAGCCAAGAAGTCTGAGGTCTATTGCAGGTCTAAGGCGCTCTCAACCAAATGAAAGTGCTTCTAATACAAGATTCGGAATTCTCACAGGCAAAGGACAATGCCGTGCACGGCACGCCACTCATCCTTCGACTCAGATATGCGGAGAGCAAGCCCTCTAGATCCATGGTCAGTGCTCACATCCATCCTACACATGGACGAAAAAGTGTACTAACCGGTATTCTTCCATGCACCACATTCAATCGTCCTCGACAGTCATCCATTCCTTGTCCCATGTTGGCCACAGATGATCGTTCTTGTTGAGGATTTCTAGGATTTGCTGGCGTGCACCGGGATCGGATTGCGATAACGACTGCACGATAGATTCCCTGCTTATTCTCTGCAGTTCCAGGATCTTCGCGACGATCACGTCGCTTGCCATGTCCGCGGGTCGCATACCGCTCGACTACGCAATGTTAGTCTCGTCACAAGAGCGATTATCATTGCATACCTCCGCAAGCTGTCTTAGGTATCTATACGGAAGATTTCTGATACTATCGGGGTTTATCTTCCAGATGGCCTGTGTAGGGGCCATGTCAATCATTTTCTTGATGTTTATTTGGGTTTGGTAGGAAGTGCGACCCATGTTTCTGAAGTAGGGGTGAGGACCGAGCGTCTATGGAGTAGACGAGATGGAGACTGACTTGTTATAAGATGTTGTAGTCTGTGATGAGAATAGCTAGTTTCGCTGGCGCTTCTAACCACAGACTGCTCGCATTTTATAGCGTGTCCTGCGGACATGTGTCTACCCTCGAGTAACAAAGCGCATCCCACATTCTATTGTTCTTCCACTCATCCATCCCACTCCATTATCTTGAACTTAAAAGACTGGATGGCGCTTTGGTCTGTCTCAATACGAATCGATAGTCAATTGATCAAAGCGCTGTGAGCTAACCCGCAGTCTTGCTTCGGTAAGCATTCTCAACAAAGCTTGAGATGATACCATTGATCACCTTGGTCTGTAAACCACGCAGTTGGCGAGCACATGGCTATGAGGTGTAGACTCATCGCGGAACCAGTACGTGTCTCCCCCTCCCCAAAGTTCTACATGATGCATGACTCATTCAATGACCTACGGAATTGCCAGCAATAAAGTTGAGTTCTAACACTACATACTGTTTAAAGTTGACATCATACCAGGCCTCACGCCTCGTAGATCAATGCGCTTCCAACACTCGTTTATGACCTGAAAAAGATGTACGCACAGAGCACGTGTTCACAAGGAAGTTGCAGTTATACGGTGTGCACATTCTATCTGAAAATGACTGTAAAAACTGTCTACGTTACCTTGGCTTGGAGTTCCCATTTGATGCACTTTGACTAGCAATGAGTCGATCGACACTGTACTATACAGAATCACGTTTACTGCGGGGGGTTGGATCACGGTCATAGGTACACACGGCACTTCTAGGCTCACGGGTTCTTGAGTAGCTGGGATTGAGAAGCCACTCAACATGACTATTTTCATCGTTTGGCTAGGTTTCACCCTCCCAGGAGTACTACCGAGACATGGAGTTCGAA
Source organism: Chiua aff. virens (assembly GCA_038094695.1). Classification (NCBI taxonomy): domain Eukaryota; kingdom Fungi; phylum Basidiomycota; class Agaricomycetes; order Boletales; family Boletaceae; genus Chiua; species Chiua aff. virens. Next base: position 9,835 of record JBBPUM010000210.1, read on the forward strand.
ATTCGACAGGGAGTAATAAATGGTTGCGCGGACGAACCTCGGACACGACGACGAGGTCACTCCAACCCAGCCTTCCTAGGAGCATTGTCGAGACTTGGTGTATAGAATTTAACAAGTAGTGAAAAAACGACGCGGTAACGACAAGATCGCGTCAAGTTGAAGAGCTAAACAAACGTAGTCTAATGCCTGCTATTCATGAGCTTCGCCTGATTCAGACAATTACTAAGAAAATCATTACCAAACGTTCATAGAAGATGTATTTGGATAAGGGCGAGATCGATCCGGACACTATTCGCGGGAAGAGGCGTAGGAAGCTGACACTATCTCCAGATGAAAAAGCGTACGTGTGGGTTACGGACTTGCGTAACTGACCAGATAAATTTAGAGGGACCCCGAGAAGGGACGAGTTGAGATCCTAGACTTTCTGCTCCGATCAACTTTGAGGAAAACACCTACAGGGGAGCCTTGCGCGCTTCGGGAAACCCTGAGACACCACGACGGGGATAGAAAGGAGATGTGGAGAACGAAAGGAGATATGGAGAATAGATGCTGCGCCGAGGTGAGTCTCACGAGGCAAAAGACAGCTGCGAGTCGACATTTACAGCTCCTTGCATCAATAATCGACAATGTTTTCTAGATTGCGTCAAGTACTGGCACGAAGAGACGGTAAGCAAATCGAACAATAACTGAGAATACGATACTCAAGAGAAGTAAGACTCCAGTGAGCATAGCGCGGGGTTAAACAATTTAACGGGCAAGCGAAAGTAAGGGCGGCCAAAGGGAGACATGAGTTGACCCTTTGGAAGACGTGATGCTGACGAAGATCTTCTGACAGGGCTTCCATGGGGAGGGTGATTGAAATCAAGAGCCAAGATTTCATTTGTTCGGCTGCGTTTACAGCTGGTGGCACCCGGGTCTTGAGTGGAGGAGTGGAAAGCAAAATTCGATGTTGGGGAATAGACGACGGCGAGGAAGTGGGGGAGCCAGTAGATGCGGGGTCTGTGGTGTACCACCTTGTGGTATCCCAAGAGTGGATCGTGTGTGGAGGTTGGGAGGTTGCTCGTGTGTTTGACGCGAAGAGCGGAAAACTCGTAACGGAGCTGAAAGGACACAGACAAGCGGTGACTTCGGTCGACGTGTCGTTCGACGGGAAAAGAATCGCGACAGGGTCAGACGACAAGACAGCTCGGATTTGGTTGCCTTCAAGTGCCGGGGAATTGCACCGACTAGAACACAGCCACAAGCTGGCTGCAGCGAAACTCTCGCCAAACGGACAGTCGTTAGCAACTGCCACTACAGATTCCGTCCGGATATTCGAGTGCGAGAGTGGCCATTGCCATGCCTGTTTCAACATCCAAGTCGGCTTCTTATGCAACCAACTCCCCCTCGCGTGGCATCACAATAGCAAGCATCTCTTCCTTGCATCCGAGGATGGCCACATCCACCGTGTTGAGGTATTTACTGGGGACACCCTCTCTAAATGGCCCATTCACAGTGATTACCGCCCTTATTACTGCATCGCCTTGGCAAGCGACAGCACATACATTGCACTGGCAGCGTCTACTAGTATAGGTAGATCCATCTCCTTCTGGGACGCAATAACGGGCAGACAGATCGGGTCTCCTATCAAGCACTGCCACGCTGGCACACTCTTATCCATGGAAATATCTACAAATCACGATATGCTGACTAGTGTGGGCAAGACCATGACTGTGCAGAATCTGCGTGGCGTTCTTCCTCTTCATTACTGCAGCAATGTGGGTATTTCTTTATATGGTGCCATGACTGTCCTCACTAAGTTCTAAAAGACTGTTCGGAATCTCCAAGTTGACCTCGCTGATCTTCAGCGTCGTTACAAGGCCCAGTCGCGCAAGCTCTGCCAAATTACCGCCCTCAAAGCTGAACTAGACCGCCGGACGCGGGAAATTGTCATCAAAATGGACAGGATTGCGGCCATGCGCCAAACACTCGACCAGCCAGATTTATCACAGGAGCTCGCCCTTGTGCGCGATGAGCTCAGACGGTCTGAAGCTCGAATGCACAGTATCCACCGACAGTACAACAACCAGCTGAAAGATACTATCCCCACCGCCCTAGGCAGTCAACCCAGATTACCTACCATTCATCAATGTGCTATCGCATCGAATTCACCCGCCGAAAAGCGAATAATGCGTACTCTTGATGAGCTTAATGCAGCAATCGAACGGACTTCGATGACTGTATCTACCTATTCTATTCGTCACATCATGTCTCCCGACGTCGAGTCACAATCATCCGCCGCACGACATGCTTGTGACTTGGGTTCTATCCCTCAATCCTTGGTGGACCGCTTGCTGAATCTTTCACCTTACAACTTACCCCTGTACCTCCCGATCGCGCTTCAAGCCTGCTTCACCTCTTTCTTATCCACGATCATTTCCTCCTGGACGAGTGACAAAGGGACGGACGGGCTTGTCGAGACGATTTCCGAGCGAGTGCGCCAATCAGGCCAGTTCAGCCGCCACTAAGTATCAACAATTTTCTGACGTTCAACACAGAATCTCACGCGTTCGCAGCCGGTTGGAGATCGCTGACCACTGCCAATATTCCCACCTCCACTGCGAACGTCGATATACTCGTCCCACGTGTCATGCAAGGCTTCTCCGACATCATCGTTACAGCTGGTTGCGCTACTTCTCCTTCCGACACGGAGGCAAAAATGTCGCCAAAGTTTTGGCACGACACCTTAGGTGTCATCTCAGCTGCGGAGAGACTCAGAGAATCGATTGGAGCCACTTCCGCAGCTGATTTTCAGTTGAAAGTCGTCCTTGTTCATTCAGGACAGATATTCGATGGAAGAACGATGGTGATGGATCACCGATCAAGTGCGGGAATACCAGCGAGGGGCAAGGTCCTTTGCACGACTCGTTTGGGGCTTCTCAAGGAGGTCGTCACGGAGTCTCCACATCTGGGGCAGAGTAACGCTTTGACAGTATCGACCTTGGTCAAGACTGCGGTAGTTCGCCAGGGTTGATGTGGTGTCGTTGAAATGAAAGGCCGAATGATTATTGTATCATAATGAATTCCGATCCTAGGTTTTGTTCCCCAACTGGGGGTAATAACGAGCGCCGAGATCACGGAGGCAGTTGACCGTGACACGTGTCTTGTGTCTAATTCAGTGTCAGGGCAACCGTCGCTGCGAGTGGACATTCACGCCGCTCGTCCTCCAAGGACCAAAATCCGTCAATCAACAATGTTTCTCGGATTAGGGCGAGTACTAGGACGAAGAAAAGGTAAGCAAATCGAAAGGACAGCAGAAAGGACGGTCCTGATAAAAAAACCAAGAGCCGAACTTGAATGCGAGAGTCCCCAAGTCGAGCAAGAGCAAGAAAATGTAAGAGCAGCCAAGAGAAGGCGACCCGACTGATGAGGACCCCTTAATTCTGACCCCAGGGCTTCCGTGGCGAAGGTAATTGAGATCGATGGTCGAAATCTCATCTGGTCAGTTGTGTTTACAGCAGATGGGAAACACGTCTTAGCTGGTGGCGCGGAAAGCAAGGTTCGGTGTTGGGGAATAGATGATGGAAAGGAAGTGACGACACGGAAGCAAATGGACGTGGAGAATGCAGTTTACAGTATTGCGGTGTCTCAAGACGGGAAGTGGGTTGTGAGCGGGGCGGATGGAAGGACAGCTTGTGTGTTTGATGCGAAAACCGGGGAGGTATCAACCGTGCTAGAAGGGCATACAGCGGCGGTGGGCGCTGTCGACGTGTCAATGGACGGGACAAGAATCGCGACAGGTTCAGATGACTGCACTGCTTGCCTTTGGTCGCTCTCGACCGGTGACCAACTGCAAAAACTCCAACATGACTCGTCGTTGGCTGCAGTGAAATTCTCGCCTGACGGACAGATGTTGGCAACCGCTACACCGTGGTCCGTCCAGATTTTTGAACGTGACAGTGGCCGTTGGCACTACCGTTTTGACATCCAGGTCAGTTTCTTGCGCAACCAATCCATCGCGTGGCATCACAACAATAAGCATCTCTTTGCTGCATCAATCGATGGCTACATTCACCATCTTGATGTGTTGACCGGAAATATGCCCTCAAAATGGCGCATCCATAACAATGAACCCCCTAGGTGCATAGCCTTGGCAAGCGATAGTGCATACATCGCAGCTTCTGCAGGTCAATGTATTTCGTTTTGGAATACAATGACACATCAAGAAGTCGGGTCTCCCATTTGCGACACTGACACTATCCGATCCATGGCTATATCAATGGCAGATCACGACATCGCAACGAGTGTGGACATGACCGTCACTGTGCGCAATCTACGCGACGTGCTTCCCGCACCTTACTGTGATAATGTAGGTTTGTCTCTACGTGGTATCATGACCGTCCTCATAATGACCTCATTTAAATCGAAAAGACCACCAGAAATCTTCAAGCCGACCTCACGGACCTCCAGCGTCGCTACAAGGCACAGTTACACAAGCTCCGCCGAGTTATTGCTCTCAAGGCTGAACTAGACCACCGGAAGCGGACAGTTGCTATCAAATCGTACAAGCTTTCTGCTCTGCGCCAACAACTCGAACAGCTCCCTGATTTATCGCACGAGCTCGTCATCGTGCGGAATGAGGTCAGACAGTCTGAAACTCAGGCACACGACATCCACCATCAGTATAATGACCACCTTGGAGACATCAGCCTCATTGTTGCAGATAGCCAACCTAAATCACCTATCATCCACCAGACCATCGCGAACTCCGATTCATCTGCCGAAAAGGCAATTGTCCGTACTCTTGAAGAGCTGAATGCAGCAATTCAACGGACTTCCGTGACAGTATCCGCGTATTTCATACACCACTTCGATTCCCCCAGCACTGAAGCACAAGCAGGTGCCGCGCAACGTGCCTCTGATGCTATCCATCAATCCTTGGTTCACCGCTTACTGAATCTGCCTCGCCTCAACCTACCCCTGTACCTCCCAATCGCCATTCAGGCCTACCTCGCTACTTACTTCTACAGAGTCATTTCCTCGTGGACAAACGACAAAGGGGCGAATGAGCTCATTGGGGAAATGTATGAACGAGCGTGCAAATCAGGCAAGTTGATCATCAGCCACCGTCGACCATCGACGGTTCGCTGACCTTGTCCAACAGAATCTCACACGTTCGCTGTCGGTTGGCGATCATTGACCGCTACTAGTATCTCTGCCTCGGCTGAGAACGTCGATGACATCGTCGCCCAAGCCGTGCGTGGCCTCTCCGATATTGTCGTCGCGGCTGGTTGCTTTGCTTCTACTTCCGACGCCCAGGCGAAAATGTTGCCAAAGTTCTGGAATGACATCTCAACTATGATCTCTGCCGCTAAGAGACTCGGAGAATTGACTTGGGCCAGGCCCGTAGCCGATTTCCAAATCATCATCGTGCATCCCGGACAGATGTTCGATGACAGAACGATGGCCATAAATCACCAAGTGGATCTGGGAATGCCAGCGAGGGGCAGGATCCTTTGCACGACTCGTTTGGGATTGACCAAGCAGGTCATCAGAGAGCCCCGACATCCAGGGCAAAGCAATGCCTTGGCGGCCCCAATTACGACCATGGTCAAGGCAGCGGTGGTTCGCCAGGGCTAATACGGTGCGATCGGTCTGGAGAATTTGTGTCTATGTTAAATCATGATTGTATCCCCTCTCCCGTAATATATCGAGTAAGAAACACAATAGCACATTTAGTTTGACACGTTGACTCTAAATCTTTGTGCTTCGACGATGTTCCTTCAAGTTCCAAGTCAGATGGACTCTTAGCTCGAGTGGTACACTCCTCGATTCGGAAGCTTGAAAGGTGACTGGCGATGAATTCCTGATCCTTGGTATTTGAAGATAGTTCCGGAAGAACAGCAGATCTTAGGCCATCCCGTACCGCAGCCTGAGCCAAGTCCGTGATCCCATCACGTTCAAGTTTCCCATCGATAGGCTATATTATGTGATCCATTCAAATTTCTCATTCTACATCCATATCTATAGTCGTCAGGGCGGCCGATCAATGTCAACTTCCTGAACAAACCTTGACTCAAGCTCTGAGGACCGGTAGTTGAGAGAGATAAGGATGATCAATTGGTCCGTGATCAACTTTTTCATGAACGACAATGGGCGCAAATGTAGAATGATATAGTAGTAGCAAGGAAAAGACATCGCTAGACCACATCTAAAAAGAGTCAACACATCGTCTTAAACACACCGTCATTGATGGCACTCACTCGTCATGCTGCATGAGACGGAGACGATGATGACCGGCGCAATTCCCTGAGGTCGAGAACACTGTATCAGCCCTGACGGACCACCGTCGCTTTCACTATGGTGGACGCCATCATAGCATCATTTCGAGTCTGCCCCACACGTTGAATCCCATGTTCTTTGATAGTTTCCTTTACCAGTCCCAAACGAGTCGCACAAAGGACCTTGCCCCTCGCCGGTATCCCCGCACTTGATTGGTGATCTACCGCCATTGTGCTTCCCTCAAAGATCTGCCCGGGATGAACTAGGACGGTTTTGAAGGTAGCTGCTGGCATGGCTCTGATCGATTCTCCGAGTTTCTCGGCGGCTGAAATCATAGCTGAGATGTCGTGACGAAACTTGGACAAGAGTTTTTCCTTCGTGTTGGACGTAGAGGCAGCGCATCCAGCAGCAGCGGCGATGTTGGAGAGGTCATGTATAAGCTGGGGGACGAGAGTATCGATGTTCTTGGTGTAAGTGAGATTACTGCTTGTCAGTGACCGCCAACCAGCGGCGAAAAGTTGGGATTCTGATTGTCAAGGTCAGTTTGGAACAGTTGACAGTAACCGATTGACAATTTACCTGATTTGCACACTCGTTCGTGCATTTTCCCAATGAACTCGTCCACCGCTTTGTCGCTCGTCCACGAGAAAATGATCATGTGTAAAGAAGAGGTGAAGCAGGCTTGAGATGCAATCGGGAGGTACAGAGGCAGGTTGTGGCGTGTTGATGTTCGTAAGCAGTCTGGCAAGGATCGGGGGATAGAATTGGAGGCCAGCTGGGCGGCGGATGATCGTGCTTCATCATCATGGGACTCGACGTGGCGTATGAGGTAGGTGGACACCATCGTGGAGGTGTGTTGAATAGCTCCATTGAGTTCGTTGAGTGTGCGGATTATTGCTTTTTCGGCGGACGCGTCTGAGGCAGCAATACACTGATGAATTGTAGGTAGTCCAGGTCGGCCGTCTGCGACAGTGGAGGGAAAATCTCGTAACCGATCAGAGTATCGCTGATGGGTGTCGTGTGTTCGAGCCTGGGACCATCTGAGTTCATCCCGCGCGACAGCGAGCTCGTGCGATAAATCAGGGAGCTGGTCGAGTTCTTGACGCAAGGCAGCAAGTTTGTCCTTCTTGATAGCAACTGCCCGTTTCCTGTAGTCTATTTCAGTCGTAAGGATAGTAATCTGACGGAGTTTGTGCGACTGGATCTTATAACGACGCTGGAGGTCCGAGAGGTCGGCTTGGAGATTCCAGGCAGTCTTTTAGGTTGTCATGAGTATATTCATGACACCAGTGGAGAAGTAGACTTACGTTGTTACAGTAGTGAGCAGGAAGAATGCTGCGCAGATTCCACACGGTGATGATATTGTCCGACGTACTCGTCACCAGGTCGTGATTTGCCGATATCGCCATTGCGTCGTCAGCATTGATAGGAGACCCGATCTGTTTGCCTGTCACTGCATCCCAGAACGAGACAAATCCACCTGTACTCGTAGACATTGCGGTGTATGTGCTATCGCTGGCCAAGGTGATGTACCGAGGGTTGTAGTGGCCGTGAATGCGCCATTTAGAGAGGGTGTCCCCGGTCAATGCGTCGGCACGGTGGATATGACCATCGTAGGATGCAAGGAAGAGATGCTTGCTGTTGTGATGCCACGCGACCGACTGGTTGAGCTGTGCAGTGACTGTGATTTTGAAATGAGCGAGGCGACGTCCACTTTCGCATTCGAAGATCCAGACGGAATCCGTGGTGGCAGTCGCCAACAACCGTCCGTTTGGCGAGAATTTTGCTGCAGCTAGCTGGTTGTTGTGTTCCAATTGTTGCACTTGGTCGCCAGTCGAGAGCGACCAAATCCGGGCCGTCTTGTCGTCCGACCCCGTCGCGATTCTTTTCCCGTCGAACGACACGTCGACCGAAGTCACCGCTTTTCTGTGTCCTTTCAGCTCCGTTACGAGTTTTCCGCTCTTCGCGTTAAACACACGAGCAACCTCCACATACGATCCACCCTTGGGTTGCCACAAGGCCGTACACCGCAGACCCCACGTATATCGGCTCCTTTACTTCTTTGCCGCTGTCTATCCTCCAGCATCGTATCCTGCCGTGCATACCACCGGCCAGGATGTACTTCCCGTCACCCGTCAGCACGACTGAATGTATGCTGTGTCCGCCATTGATTTCCATCACCTTCCCTGTGGAAGCGCTTTCGGGAGGATATTCCCCTGTATCACGGATTTGAATCACCTGCAAGTTCCTTGTGGAAACTCCTTTGGGAGGATATTCCCCTGTATCACGGATTTGGATCACTTCATCTTGGCCATCTCCCTTCGACTCCCTTTGCCTTTCCTCGCCTGATTTCGGGTTACTCCCATGCGGCCCTTTCTTCTCGTCAGTACATATCTTCCTTTCGGCAATCCCTTCGATCCACTTACCGTTTTTTTGCGCTAGTACTCGACGCAATCTGGAAAGCATTGTGGAAGAACGCAAGAACAAGGGCGGGAATGTCGACTCCACCGCCCTTTGTCCCACGACACGCGTGTCTCCTTCGCCATGTGGCCGTGGCGTTGGTCCTTGCACACATTCGTGCACCCTTGAATCTAGTTGGAACTCCAACCGAGATCTAAACTTGGCATGCAATGCCAAAGTTCTCCCAGGGTCTCGTGCAACAACCTCGTCGTCTCAACTCCGTCCTTTTTCGTACTTGGTATTACTCTCCCATAGTACTTGCCTCGGCCGCCCGTGCAAGTCTTATTCTTACATGCCTATAACCATGCCTCTCACCCACCCTTTCTCTACTAGGATCCAATGCCATCTTTGCTCGCGGATAGCTCCAACCATCTGAATTGACCTCACCCTCGTCATTATCTCTTAGCCTCTGCATTACCACCGGCGAGAGAGCTGTCGTGATGCGCAAGGTTCAACCTCATTGGAACCGGAATTGCCTCCTATTGAGTCTTGGATTCGGGTCCGAAGGAGGAGCTTCGATCGACATTTACTGTGGGCTTCTCGTCACGCAGTTGATTTACAGAGAACCTTTTGCTGTTTAATCCTATTTTTAACTTTGCTCGTGTCTATGCTATTTTCAAGTTCACTTGGTTGCCAGCGCGCCACTTCTCACGCTGGTGGGTTACCGGTTAACATTGGCCGTCGCGCTGATTCAACTATTGGACACCTTTAAATCTCGTTGCTCACGGTACGCGTCATTCTTGTTATTTGCTACGATTTTGTCTCAGATTCAAATGAGTACTTGTCGTATTCTCACCCCATCGGAGATTTGGATTCAATCACCGTGACATCACAACCCAAATGCTAAGCATTAAGCGTGTTCTGTACTGGTAAATGTGTCTGGGTACGTTGATCTCCAAGTATCGTTGTGACAAAAGAGAGTAGGGTGATCTTGCACTTGTGCACACGTCTGCGTCGACGTTGGACATGGAGGCCATGAGTCATATCATCATTGAAGGTTGGAAGAAGAAAACCACTCGACCCCTTGGCCTTGATATGCAACTCGCTGGGACCCTTGGGTCATGCAACGAAGATCAACTTCTGAAGCTGAACTCGTCCTGTCCGGTTACCAATATCACGGGTACAACCCGGATGAACCCCAGGGTTAAAGATCTCTGTTTGAGATTCGATACCTCGTCGCTCACTTTACTCTGTGCGGCATCCGAAATAGCGCTGGTTCATCCCAACCGATGCAGGAAGTCTCTCTTAACTTGATTTGCCACGCTGCTATGTTTCTCCTGTCTTGTCTTAACCAAGCGTATGGGCAACATTCTCTTGGCACCGGAACAATTCCGATTCTAGCCCCAGAGTGGCGTCGCGTCCGACGAGCCATGGTCGACTCGTTCGACCATGTTATGAATAACTTGGGTCCTCTGGTTGGGTCCTCATTGGTAAGGCTCGACTGGCTAAACGCCTAGGTGGGTTGAGATGGCCCCCAACGTCTGCATGACGAAGACCTGCGGAGGACTTGGCCCTCGTCGACCCAAAGTCTCCGGAAGATATGAGACGGACAGATTCTGGCCTTACCACAGGTGTCCGATGTAGAACGAAGCCGTTTCTCTTAGGTTTCCGGTGTCGGAGATGCCAATGGCAGTCATTCTCGCTCCATGTCGGAAGACAATGTGAGTTCGTACCACATCGTATATACTCAACTGGCCTCAATGAACACGCATATAGCGTCGTGTGTTGCAATCGAGCCGCATATCTAACGGTTTTTCCGGGCGGACGGCCTACGACGACACAACATATAGAAACTAGACGCGCTTGATGAGTGTGCGTCATGTACATACCAGCAGCGGGTGGGACTAGATACTTTTTGTGCGCATTTTCTTCTTTTTGCTTCTGGTTTCTGGGTAGAACCAGAAGACTTACTGGACATCCCTAGGAAGAAATGGCTAGTCTTACAGGAATGAACCCGGACTTTTTGGGCGGCATGAACAAGACGGTCACAAAGACGCATTGATCAAACGTAAACGGCGAAGTCGGGTCCGAACCGTATAACTCGCTTGGTACTATGTGATGCAAGTCAGATGAGCTTGGATGGTGCGCGATTCGGGAGCTTGGAAGATGACGCAGCACTTGGTCTGACACTCAGGGAGGCCGTGAAGTATGCCAAGGGCATCTGTAATTTGAAGCTCTCATGCAGCTCTCATGGAAGCTGTGTCGTTCACCAGTCCGAGTACTTGTGCGCCAATGAAAGTTCAACTACAGTACTAGTGAAAGTGAAAATAAGTAACTACGAAGTATACACAGCATACATACGCGTCCATCGCGATCACACAAACATCTGCAACGGGTGACGATCATATACATTTTGCCCTTCGCTCAGTTCGCCCAGGTCAGGATAGAACGGTACCATAGCATCTGAAGCGCCAAGGTACAGCGAGTTATAGACACGCCAGTAGACCTAGAGACAAAAACACAGTGAGCGACGACACTGGAGACAGACAATTGTGCATCACATACCTCGCGGACTTTACGCGCGGGATGGAATAAGCCTTGGAGTGTGTAGCTCAGAAGAACACCGGGGCCTAACGTCACGCGCATCCCTTCGATGGCTTCCATGACTGCACCAATGACGTGTGGCGACGTCTCAAAACAGTTGGGCCATACGAGGTTCATCAGATGGAGCATCGAGTCTTCGCAACCTAGACCCGCCACGCCAAGAGCCAAATGTTTGACGATGACACTCGCTGTTTGACGGTGAACGAGATCACGGTCTGTCAGCGCGTCTTCTAGCATAGTGACTACCGAGTCGACATAGTAAGCAGATTGTGGACCGACGTATTCGAATACGAAGGTCAGCGCCTTGAGACAACCAGTCCGAACGTTGAGCTCTGCAGTACGGTATTCATTGAGGATGGCAGGAATACAAGTGAAAGCTAGGGGAAAAAGTTACATCAAACTCGAAGAAATCTCGTCGAAAGGGTGGATTACTCACGTCCACAAGTCTCGGCCACGATAGCAATCGCAACAGTACTACAAACACGACTTTGACGTTCTTGCACTCGGAGGTTGGTAAGGAGAACCGAAAGAACATCTTGAGGACCTAAACTCTTCGCAATATAACCAAACGAGTTAACCGCGGCTCGCCGGATGCCCTTTTTGTGTGCCTTCAGAAGGTCCAGAAGCTCGAAACAAATGCGCATCCATTCTCGCGCCGGAACAAATTCAGCCCCACGATCAGCTGAAAATACGCGTCAACATCACGCAATACTACAAGACAGGGGACGTACCAATACGACCGATCAAGTTGATCGAGGCTTCCTGCACCTTTTCGTGTCGGTTACGGAGAATTGGCGTCATTCGGGGCACTGAACGCGATAAAGTTAGCTACGAAATATCAAACCTCGACAAGTACTCACGAAGATCTTTAACCGGCGGGTTCATCTGAGTCATACCAACGACATTAGCGATCGCACCCTCTGCAGCAATGATACTACCGAGTGTGTCGGGGTATTCCTCTCCAAGCTGCTCGAACAGGACAAGACCCAACTTGCTCAAAAGCTGGTCTTCCCCGCATTGCTTGATGACGACTGCGAGTCGGGTAGTGAGATCGGCTGCCTGCTGTCGGACTTTAGCACTCTTGTTGTTAAGACGCCAAAGGATGGTAGACACGATCTGCGTAAGGTAGGGCTTGACGCGGATGCCGAGAGCATTGACGACAGTACCAAAGCCGTCCAACATAACTTGGTCCTCCGTGGTCTGCTCTTGGAAAGAGTAAATAATTCCGTCCACCAGACGGACTTCAAGACGTTCGTCGATGTCAGAGGCGCCGAGGGTTGCGACAACCTTGGTGATAGTTTCCATAACCATCTTCCGGTATGGCTCTGCCTCGTCCTTCAACTCGTTCACTATCCTTCCAACGATCTCCGAAACCCCTGCTTTTTGAGCAAGTTCCACGGTAGTCTCCACAACCTGGCGGTAGTTGCGCCTATCCAAGGCCATGCGGCGGACCCAGAATGACTTGAAGAAATCGGGGAGGATATCTTGTTTGATGTACTGCGCGGTGACACCCTCCGTAGCGGCGCATTGCTTGACTACTTTTAGTACGATTTTCTTCATCTCTTCATCGGATGTCTGGAATTCACGAATGAGGATGACGGTAACTTCCTTGGTATAGTAAGAGGCGTATTCGGGGTCCATGAGCGGAATAATGAAGCCGATTGCCTTCAAGAAGGCGGCAAGCCCTTTGCCACGGTGGAGACGAATACCGAGCCAAAGAGGTTTGAGTACCTCATCGAAAGACTCGATACCATAAGGTGCTGCGGCTTCCGCCAACGCAGCGAGACCTAGAGCTGTCATAGTGCGTACTTTCTGTTGCTCATCCGTGAGCCCGTGAGCAATACAACCAACGAGGTTTCGTAGATGGGGAAGCACGGCGCAACCCATCATAATGGCGATCTGTTGAACGATTCGAATACCGGTATGACGCGCCTGCCACGACTTTTTACTGCGGCAGACGGCCTTGAGGAAGGGGAGTAGCGAAGGGATCCCAAGAGCAGATGCAACGACGGAGAATGCAC
>JBBPUM010000211.1:0-23097 GCA_038094695.1 Chiua aff. virens
ACGTAAATATTATTACCATGTGTACGCCATTTTCATGTGCGGCCACGTGCGAAACGCAAGCATACATCTTTCGTCGTCGTTTCTGCCTTCATCACTGTCGTTGACGTCCTCGAGACACATCCGCTCATCGTTCGTCACGATGTTCTCTTACTCCCGCTCAACCTCCCGTCGAATTACACTTCTCATACGTTCGCTATCTACCGAGTCGGTACCTCACACGCCTAATGTCCCTCCTCCATTACCCGTCCCGGACGGTGCCAAGTCACGACCCTCTCGTCTTTATCCACGTCCTAGACCTGCACCTAGAAACCGGCGCCAGGTGCTACCTGACCTTCCGTCCTCGTTCGGAAGGAACCAGCTACTGCCGGTACCGAACTCGACCCGAGCCCTTCTGGAAGACATCGTCAACTCCTTCGACGCCCCCATCCGCTATGCTTTCGCCTACGGCTCGGGTGTCTTTGAACAAGCTGGATATGACAAGCCCGCAGATGGAACACCAAAGGGAGCCGATGGTCCCATGCTGGATTTCGTGTTTGCAGTGACCCATCCCGATCACTGGCACTCGATTAATATGCATCAGTATCCTGGTCATTACCCATTGCATGCACGTGCACTCGGGTCGAGTTTCGTCTCCAACGTGCAAACATTCGGTCCTGGGCTGTGGTTCAATACGTATGTGCCCATGAATGGGGTGGTGAGTAAGGGCACGTGCCTCGATTTTTCACTGATAGACTTGTTCAATTGACATATGCTATAGACGATCAAATATGGCGTGACGACGGTCGACACGCTCTGCGCTGATTTACTCAATTGGCGGACGCTCTACCTCGCGGGACGGATGCACAAGCCAATCCGGATCATCAGGGACGACGCCCGCGTTCGGTTGACGCAGCAAGTCAACCTGACCTCTGCCCTCCGCACCGCCCTCTTGTCCCTCCCCGCCCAGTTCACGCAACGGGACCTCTTCATGACGATCGCCAATATCAGCTATGCCGGGGATCCCCGGATGTTCCTCCCGGCGGAGAACCGGGGCAAGGTGGCGAACATGGTCGAGAGACAAGAGGCGCAGTTCCGGGAGCTGTATTGGCGGCTCGCTCAGGGTCTTCCTGGGGTGCGGTGGCGTGCAGACTCGCAAATCATCGAGCAGGATACGGGTGCGCATGCACGTGCGGCGCATTTGAAGAAGTTGCCCGAGGGGTTGTTGACGCGGGTGCATGCTCGCGCGCAGGGACTCGGGCCTCCGAGAGAGGCGGACGAATCGGCGTATTGGTTGCGTCTTGCGGGGGATGCGACGTTGCCGTCGATGTTACGTTCAGGTGCGTTCGTGGATGGTTGTGTTGACGAGGTAATCATGCTGACGTGATGCCGTAGAGATGGGCAACATCGTGCGATACCCAGCTACTGTGCAGACGTTCAAGGGCGTCGTGAGCGCGGGACTGTGGAAGAGTGCACGCTATACCGCGGCCAAGGTTGGCAAGTATTGGAAGGGATCGACGGCGACGACTGCCTCGAACGACACGTCTTCGTGACGGATCTATTCTGTGGATGCCTTGGCTGATTTTATTACCCCCCACTTTGTGTGCCGTGCTGGCATTTCCCTCACTCGTTGCGTTATTCTAATCGTGATAGCCACCCCCCTCCTTTTACCTCGGACCACGACCCTACGCGCCACATTGTAGCACTACGGTATTGATCAAGTATATTCATTTCGGATGTAATCTATGCCATTGGGTGCTCTTCGTTGAGCGACTGGCTTGTATACGGCATGTGAACGACAACTTGAAGAACCGCATCACAGGCCGATCATCACGCTGAAGGACGTCTGGGGGATTCACCACGGTGAGCCCGACGTGATGACCAACTCAACTCGGATAGCACGCGGGAGGAGACACTGCCAGAATATAATTTCAACTTCACGCTTGACTAACCCTATTAAATTTTTCCAGCACCTCTTTACGTATAAACAACCGCAGAGGCAGGCCGCAGCACTTGATGCTGTGTCTAATGAGTTGGGTTTAAGTATTATGGTCTCTGTCCTTCTGAAGGACTGGCTCCATTCCCCGTCATGCCCCCTCAAAGGCAACCCACCTACCCTCAAAACCTGGAAATCACAATTGACTCGTCATTAGCATCTGTTCCCCAATCAGCTACTGGTTCCTCAAGCACTCTTCTTCCTAAATCTCGATTCCCGCTCCACTGGATAATTTCGCTCACTATACCCCTGGTTTTCGGCATCGCAAAATACGTCGAGTCCTTTCATGGAGCAAATTCACTGACGAATCTCCTTGAGATCATTTCAGTGGTCCTTCTCTTCATGTTTGCCTTACCGAGTCACCTCAACTAGACCCAGTTAAAATGGCATTTTCAGACTGGTTTTCGTTTCCGCGTTCAAGGATAATCCGTATTTACAATGGTTGTTCGATACCGACTGGGACCGTTGGGCCAGTGGCGCGCTTCGTGTCGCAATCATTCGGCCTGCTAAGAAATGGGCAGTCACAGTGAAAAACTACCCACTGCGCACCTGGAATACCTTTTTCGTGGCCTGTTCCGCGTCGCGTTTCATTTGCAGGATGATTCTATGGTCATCACCTCGTCGTCAAGACCTTGCTACCTTTGAGTTTGCGGCCTTCGAATTTGCTATTTTAGGTGTGTCACCTATATTTCTTTGATCCGTAGTGAATTAATTAACTGCTGCGTCGGCAGAGTTCGTTGTTTGCAGCGTCCCCCCTGATGTTCGGACCTCGGCTGATATGTGTCATCCTCGCTGGCATTGCCCAGCTTGATCACTAGTCGCATCAACCACTGGCATGTCTCTCAAGTCAAATGATTCATGGTTTGACCTATGTAGAATTGGATGAGCTGGTTTCGGAGCCCGTTCGAGTGCTGCTGGCGCGGGTATTGTTCTTGGACTTCTGCCATAGCTTCCAAAGAACGTAATCCACGTTGACTACCTCATAGAATGCACACTTGCCGGAACCTGTCCGAAGCAAATTTGTTTATATATCAGGTCGTGGTCCTGGTGGTAGTCTGGCAAGTTGGGTTCTAAGACGGATCTGGGTGAGTTGTAGTAACTGCGTAGGTCCGGAGATGCGTAAGTGCCACTATCATGAGGTCAACCACCATCATGATATCAATTTGACAAATATGACAAACTATGATATTTAATGACGTGAAGCATACAATTAGTGCACAATTTCTTCAGTGATTTGTGAGCGGAGGTCCCGGTCAGGATGTACCAGAGCATCCAATTCATGTTCTCTGTGACCTACTTCCCGACTTCTGCAGCTGGAATTCCCTTGGCAGTTCCAATCAGCTTTATGATCATGTATTACTTGGCTTATCCCACTATTCATATCTTTCCTGCCAACCCATCTTCTGAACCACCCTATGCTGGAAGCTATGGTTGTTCATTAAGCGTCCTTGAAAACTGATTGTTCACTTCCCAGGTAAGATTGTGCATTAGGAGTGATGATGACTGGGATTTTCGGAGATTGAGGAGGAGAGATTGACCAATGATCCACAGTAATGGATTGGCAAACCTGAGGTGCACATGAACAGGGACTTATTAGAAAAAGGAGAATACCGGAACACGGATCTCCAGTCTGCTCACAATGGCCCGAGAAAGTTCCTGGGGTCCTTTTAACGTATTGTCACTTGGGTATTGATCCATGAATGAGATACCATGAACTCACCTGACTGAAGACAGCCCTGATCATATTTCTATGTTCAGAGGTAAATCGTAATAGCATCATGAACGGCGTACCAGGAGAGCATGCTGCACACAAAGTTAAATGAAACCATCTGTATGGTTGTTAGACTGAGATGCTCTATATTTTCAAAGAATCCATACAAAATAAAACAACAAAGCTGAAACATCAATCAGGATAACAAGGACTGTGAGAGGACTACATTTTGCTCACCATCTCTTGCAAGATGACGGATGAGTTGCGATTGCTGGAAGCCATGCGGACCCCGGGCCAGCAGAGCAAGATTATAACATATTATCACTAGTACACAAGTGTCGAGGATGAACCTAGTTGATCATCAATGAGAGCTGAGCAAAATAGTATGTTTGACAATAGTTGATTCACGCTACGCTGGGAGGCCACCACCGGAGCGATGACTAAAGAATCTAATGTTATGTCCTGTGTCAACATATTTACCACGGACATACATTGCCAGCTGCAAAGTTTAGGAATCAGATATAGCGATCAGAAAACTTGAACGACCTACTGTCCACTGGGGTAAAACATACTCCAGTTTCATTCAGGTACGGGAATGGCAAGCTTGCTGCAATGAGGTTATGAGGTATTCGTAGAGTTCCAAAAAAGGAGACTTACAACCATCGGCCAAGTTTGCCAAAGCAAGTAGTACCACAGAGCTTGTGATATTATAAGCGACATAGAGCGTAGTCAACAAACGTGCGATGCTGCGCTTGCACTGTGCAACCGCACAAGCACGAATCACAACCAAAACTGTATTTGCGTTCGACTGAGTGAGGAATGAACTTTGAAATGTTGAATCGTGAACTTACTGCGGACTGACTCTCCACACGTGACTAAAATCACTCCACTGACTGCTTGGAAGGCCGTACAAAACTAATATGTCGGTGCAAACGAGGTCAGTAAGCGACAGTGGCTCAAGGGAAGACATACCTCTGGGGAAAGGTGTCCTAGAAGACCTATCTCCACCAAAATCGTAAATGTCTGTCCAGCCAGGCCTACATATCGGGTGTACAGGAAGAGTCCTTTGACAATTGTCCATGGAGAACCCCATATATGTGTTATCTTCGCGTGATATCTCAACATTCAGCCGTAGTCTTATCATGCGACTTGCATGGGACATACCTCTTGCGACACAGTAAGGAGATGATTATAAACGAGTATAGTGTATGCTACAACGCTTAATAGTCTTGTTGGAGGAAGTGAGTCAATGGACGTGGTAACAGCGCCATGTATACTTACCGACATGTGTACAACTCGCCTAAGAATGTTATCGGTACGGACATGACGGATGATATTGGAGTATCCACGGTCACAGACTCACAATGCGATATCAAGCCGCTTTCTGAGGGAGGTGGGTGTCAGGGATTAACCCCAGATGGCTTGAAATGCAACATTTGATTACATGAGCGCCGGCTCACCCTGAAACGATGATTACTAGTACACATTCAAATGACCGGGTTCCTCGCGCCGAGTCTGACAAAGTAAGGGTAAACCTGGAAAGCACACTCGATGTAGAAACCGGAAAAAAGAAAGACGTCATTGATCACCCTGAGTCACGTTCAACCAACCATAACTAAAAACTCGGAACTGTAACCTTACTCAGTTGTCCAACTTCGAGTTAGGCCCTGTCATAGTGCGAAGCAAATCGAAATGTACCTTTGGTTCCTAGCGAGACAGTAATGCCTGAAATGCGTTCCGTGCAAAGTTCATTGCACGGTGTAACAATAGTAGTGCGACGGCCGGCCAAAGTCTGATGGATTAACACATCACCGGGATTTGCTGGCCTACTTGGGTTCCGCGGTGAGTAAGGGCTACACGGTCGAATAAGCAACAAGTTTAACTTGGGGCACGTACCTGGTTGGCGAGGCTTCGCCAAGGGTCAGAATGATGGCAAATGCCGAAGCCATGAGATCTGAAACGTAGCTCGTGAGTCGCCAGATATCTTATCCGACTTCGAATGCTTATTTATGTACAGTTGGTAGCCATCTAGATTCTAGAATGAGCCGTTCAGGGAAAGAGCACACGAAAGAAGCATATATACTAGTTACAGGGACTTGAAATCCAAACTCAAATTTCTTTTCTTTCTAGCTCACCCTTTTCGCGTGTAGTCAGTCGGTAACTAAAGGTCAACGGCTTGATTGAGGGAATGGACGATAGAGCTGTCGAGAGGGTGAAAGCGATTCCTAGGATTCGGATCTCATGTCCTAAGACCCTGAACTTGGAGACAGAGCTGATGGAGGGGGTTAATTATTAGCTCATCCACCTAAAGGAGCTCGGAAGTTACCGGCGCGGGTCGATGGCCTGTATTACAGGGTCAACAAGAAGATGGGTGGTCGCATCTTCGTTTAGTGACCTCAGACACTTCGGCTTGAGCTCGTGCACGCTTCCTTGAATCTTTGTGGTTTGAGTGAGTACTTGGCGCTTGCACCCTTTTCCAGTGATCACCCCCGACAGCTTCTGGGTGATCACAGGCAACTCATCTAGGTCTTCCAAGAAAGATGCACGTACATGCACGCAGTCTCTGGCTACTAGTAGGACCCTTATCAGACCTTGCGGCACGAGTGAGTCGGACTCGAGAGGATACACTCATAAGCGATCCTTCGCCTCCGCTAGCAAGACCACATTAGAGCATCAAACCACTGAGTTGACTGGTGTCGCAAAACCGTCCGTGAAATATCCCTGTTAGTGAGTTCTGATGCTCCCAGGCATTGCCAATCGGCCACCTATGTTCTGGTCCTACGAACCCTTGGGATCCGATCTTGGATGAGACTGTACTCACGTTCCACCTTCACTTTGGTCGACCTTTTACTCCCTCAGTTCCTCAGAATCTCTGATGGCCGTTCGTAGTGCTTGGTCAGATCCGACCTACCGGGGCTAGTAGTCGGGCAGTTGACTCGGGGAAAAACGGCGGGTCAGTCGTCCGTAAGCTTGAGGTGCGAGACAATGGGAATCCGCACCTTCCGGAGGATAAGGTTTAGCATGATCGGTATCAGATAGAGGGACGTCGGTATTCATAGTGCACGGGCTATAAAGAGATTTGTAGGCCTTGCATCAGTAAATGACTGGTCTTCAAGTATAGACCGTGCAACAATCCGAATTCGGGAGATGATATATACCAGCAGTCTCTTTGTGACCCTCTCTGCATTGCCCCGACAACACTTTGACGAATACCGCCGACGTTTCGTTCACATTTGCCCCGGCGAGCAATCGCACTTCAAGCTTCATGAGTTAAGGCCACCGAAAGGGGTAGCATAGGAAAGGCGAACATTCCAATGATTGTCTAGTACAATAGGCAATTGCTCGACACGTAGACTGTCTCAAGGTCATCGCGCTCTTCCTGCATTTACGATGACAATATTTTAGACCAGACTTTTGTAACATGACCACGAAGATACAGAGGAAGTGAGACGGACTGTAGAATCGGTCATATTCCCGCAGATAAGTGGCAATCAATCAGGCCCGCCCTGATAACTTAGGGCTTGGTCTAAGTTGTGAGACATCAGACAAATGTCTGCCACAGGTCCTGCCACTTCTTGGCGAATTACTGGAAGAGGAGGTGAATGTACCCTTCAGAAATCGGTTCGGAGATTAGATCCAGTACATGACCATGATCCAAGATAACGAAACAGTTGGGACGATCTCGAAGTTCGACCTATCGAACATAGCAAACATTCTGTTTGTGCCTGATGGTCGTCAAAGAGAGAGAGCAAGCTATTGGGAAGTTGCGTCAGAAGAAAAGGAAGTACGAACTGAGATAAAAAGTAAAGCAAGGACAAGGAGAGAAAATTCGTGTGCCAGCCAACTAGTAGCCATCGAGTACAACAGACTAACCTTGATGGCCAAGAAAGTGCATTTGAAACTCCGACACACATACGCACCTTGGTTCAGTTCGACCATCAGCCAAGTACTTATGTCCACCGCCCTCACCGACAGCCAGACCCTTCTCGCCTTCAAGGCTGGCCGGTCCTTTAGACGCCATGACACCAACTTCATCGACGCCAACCCGACCAAAGGCGCAGTAGTGCTCTCAAACAGCGAGGATGGTCTCTTGCACTTTATGTGGAAGGACCGCGTGACTGGCAACCCTAGCGAAGACCTGATCCTCTTCCCTGGCGACGCCACCTTTGACAAAGTGGAACAGGCCCCCGGTGGGAGGACGTACGTGCTTCGGTTCGAGAGTTCAGATCAAAGACACTTTGTGAGTCGCCCTATACCTCGATGTGGGCCACTGACGAAAACGTATGACAGTTTTGGATGCAGGTGATGGCAGCTTTCCCGTGATGCGCGCGGGTCATGTCGACGTGTTGATCTGACGACCCTTTTCAGGACGCATCAACCCGCCGGGACGACGAGTTTGTGCATAACCTCAATCGATTGCTCGCAGATCCGAGCATCATTCCCGTTTGGGACTCGAGGACGGCTGATTCCTCTCAGGAGTCTACATCGACGCCAGGCGCGTCGACTTCACAGACACCCGCTGCACCTACTACCTCGTATGTTGACCACCTGTCCTGACTCAGCTTATTCGGTCTCATGCCGTTTGTCTGTAGGTCTAGCAACGCTGCACCTCCATCAGGCATGAACCCAGAACAGCTTGCGCGCCTTCGAGCACTTGTCAGCTCCTTGGGTAGTACCCCCCTTAGTTCCAGTCCACGTTCGTAGTGCTTCTCTATACTCCCCCTTGTCGACTGACGCGCATCCCCCGATAGAAGTAGATGATGTCTCTTTGTCAGACATCCTCACACCCGCCTCCCTCCTTCCGCTTACGTCTGATCCCGAGCTCCTCCGCTCAATTTTCCCTCATCTGCCTCCAGAATCGTTACCCTCCGGGGAAGAGCCATTGACACCGGAACAGACCGCTCAACTGACAGAAACTCTTCAGCGTGCGATAAACTCGACACCGTTTCGTACTACAGTTGTTCAGCTAGATCAAGCACTCAGAACAGGCTCCTTAGGAGGGTTCGTCAGGAGTCTAGGCTTACCTGAGAGCGCTGGCACGAGTGTTCGCGCTTTCTTGGAGGCGATTGGGGAACAAGTCTCGAGGGAACAAAGGAGAGCGGAAGACGGACAAGGGGACAGAATGGAAGAGGACTAATTTTTTGTAACACCGCGCATCAACTGTGCTTGCCTGTGTAATCTTCCATCGAAGAGAAAACATATAAATCATTGATCATAGCGAAACACGATGTATGCATGCAGGATGAAATATCAGTGCTAGGGACAGAATAGTGTAAACAGCTACTACAGGTTCTTCGATATGCATCACATGTATTAGTGACCACGCTCTGTCAACCAGCGAAGAACAATGTCCCTAAATATACGAGTTAATCATTGCATATCACATGCACAGTTTTGTAACTCACAGATTGTGCTGGCTCCGCATCGAACACTGCAAAGGAGGAGTGAGTGATATTCAACGCAAGCACGAGACAAATATGCGTACAGAATAACACTGAATGGATCCAGGCAGGTTAATTATCGAGGCTGATAGAAGGCTGGGTATACGCACCGACACAGGGCGATTCTGTATCTTGTCCAGTTGACTGCATACGCGTGAGCCCCTCTGACGCATTGTCTGACCTTAAAGGAATACCCACAGTTCGCGAATAAGGTCTTTTACAGTTGCATGATTCGGAAGGTCATTTTTATTCCCAAGCTGAGTTTTTCAAATATGCATGAGCAGGGAGAGTAAGTGTGAAGTCTACAGGGCGCATGGCAAACCAGACCGTGGATACGCACGACGAGTAATGGGACGCCCACGAGACTGGGTTGTGAGAGTAGTTGCTGAAGCTCGAAGCGGACCGTGTGGAAGTTATCTTGCTATGTTCGTAGTCAGCCACTCTTCGTTCGGAAGTCGTTGATGCGCCGGAATACGTACATCCGCGGAATCTACAACAAATCTTTACTGCCTTATGAGCTTTGCTTTCCACGAAGAAGAACAAAGAAAGGCGAGGGTTCCATGACCAGGGAATCTGAATTACGCAGAATGGAACGAGAACATACACGACTGCGTCAACACCATTGCAATATCTCTCCCACATGGACCGAAACTTTGGCTGACCCGCAACATCCCAAATCTTGAGCGTCACGGCACCCTTGCGTACTTTGCGATAGTTGAAGGCGACCGTAGGCGCCACATCCTCCGTCCACTGTTGTAATAAGTTCGCCTCGAAGCTTTATGGATCGAAAGATGACAGACGCAACTTGTCCGTTTCCAATAACATTTACAAACGAGGTCTTTCCCGAAGCCTGCGTACAGATTTAACGCTTCTCTAATGTCCATATACGCTCCGAAACGAACCTGTAATCCGACTACTGAAATCTCGGCTGATTTGGCAAAGAAGATGCTTGGGAACCAGATCCACGCACTGTGTGAGCATGTTACTGTACCATATTTCACAAACGCTCACCTACTAAACCAGACGAGAACAGAGGAAAAGAACGACATGGATCACAAACCCAAGTGGTCGACCTTGTAATTTGGTAGTTTTTAGTACAAGTAAGTGTTTGGACGAGGTGGATTTGTTCGGACCGTCAGACGTCTAGAGTCAGCGCCGCGGAGTTCAAACCGAGTACTACCATTAATATTTACGCAAGAGGCAACTTGAAACAGAGCTCTTTCTAACTCACCGTAGCTTTCCTTTAGATCAAAAACTGAATCGTCAAAAGGTCGATGAATATACCAGATACAGACCTCACCGTCGATGGATCGTCGCCTCCCAAATTAGATTTGAGGGAAGTACTTACTCTTATTTTCCTCTCGCTGTGCTAGTGCCGCTTGCACAGAAATCGTGAGCCCATATTTTTTCTCGTTCTTAGTCTAATTGTTATGTCTGCTTTCCTTAGAGGAAAGACTAAGGAAAAGTTTGGCACCCCTTTATCCGCGCGCCGATTGCCCGGAGGTCTGACGACCGGCATGGCCGCGTGGGTGAATATCTCTCTAAGAACTTCCCACCTCGCGCTCACATTCACTTTTGAGACTCGACACTCACCTTGACTTACTACTGAAATGATTCATTGTTTGGAAATTTCAGAGGTCTTGCTAGCGATATTCGAAGGGGTTTTGGACGGCGGGAGAGGCAATCCAGACCTCGCGGCCCTTGCTCGAACCTGCCGTTCATTCAGTGAACCAGCCATTTCCATCCTTTGGCGCACTCAGACATCCATGGTGCCATTTTTCCTGTGCTTTCCCTGCGACATAATCGACGTCCAAGACAACGAGGGCAGACCTCACTTATATGGTGGTAAGCAACCGGTTCTGGTATGTCGCTTTCTGATACGTGAGATCAAGATTTTACACTACACTCACCAACCACATAGAAATTTACAAGGCCACCATCCATTCAAGATTGGGAAAGACCGTTATTCTATGCTAAATATATTAAAGTCTTGGCAGGACAACAGTGTCAATCTCCATCCCATTCGGTCGCGTGCGCATATAATCTACGCACAAGCTTCACTAAAACACTCCTCGACTCTTGTCCCGCATCACCACTGTTCCCAAAGCTCCTGAAACTCGATTGCGCGTCCCTTTTTCATCACCAACCTGGATATGAACTTATCTCTAGCATCTCCGTGCCTATGTATATGGAACTGTTGTTCAAAATGTCGAATCGGGAGGCGCTTCGACTATTGTCATTCACATATCTACGCGGTTTCAGCACCGATGATGCCCGCACATGGAGGGCGCGCTTCATTGAGCACTTTGCAGGCGTCAGACTTCTCAAAATCGTCATTCGTAAGGGTTCTCTCGTCCGATCAAACCCACAGCTGAATAATACTTCCTGATAGTTTCTTATGAATGTTCTGAATGCTTTGTTGCATCTGCGGCGCTGCCAAACCTCAAGTCATTTCGACTGCATACAGGTTTAAATCTACACACATTCGCACCCCCATCCTTCGCCAGTGGAAACTTGTCAACCTCGTTTTCTGCCCTCGTCGACCTTGAAATAGACAAATTTCCCGTAGAGTGGGTAATTGAAATGTTGAGGGTTATCCAGTCTTCGGCATTAAGCCACATTCGCATCACTCGAGTCCAAAGAATGATGGCGATGAATCGCACATGGGACTTCTGCGGACTGATTGCTTCTCGGCCGAGCTGGCGGCAATCTCTACGATCGGTAGAGTTATCAACTTTAGGCGATAAATTGTCGTCCCGGGACATCGAGCATTTGCTGGTACTCAAAGAACTTCGCTCCGTGATGCTGGAAGGTGCCACCGTGGATGACTCCATTCTGGAATCGATGGCGAGAGCATGGCCCAAGCTCCAACAACTCAATTGCGCTCAGCACCTGTTACCCGCCGCTGCCCATACTCCTGCGTTGCATAGCCTCATCACGTTCGCAAAGTACTGCCCCGATCTCAAGTACTTGAACATCCCACTGGACGCTAGCCAAATCCCCACTCTTGTCGACGTCCCCAACGTGTCTCATGACCAAGACGCCACAACGGGGGTGAAGCCGATCCTTGTCGTCCGGGCCTGTCCACTTCATCAAATTCCAGATGCAGCTAATCTTGCCGACTTCCTCTTGGAGGTTTTCCCTCGAGTCCGGCCACACGTACACTGCGTACGCCCTACGCCGACCCAAGCTGAACTGATATGGGAGGACGCATGTAAAATTGTTAACTCACGGCTGGGAAGGGCATCTGGGGAAGAGGCCATTCCATGGAATTTTCAAGGATAGCTACTAGTCGGTCATCTAAAAGCACCGCTCTACCGTGGCAGTTTCTTGATGTGCTGCGGGTACCACCCTTCGCGTTGCCGCCGGAGCCGGCGTCCCTACTTGACCGTACAGACACCATCTAGAGAGGCGCTTCGACTCATGGCCTGCATCGTCCAAGTCACTCTCACATCAGGTTTGCCTGGTGCCTCTTCCACTTCTCTAAATTTTATACATGATTTTGCACTAAGTAAATTCTGGTATCTTTGAATGCTTCATAATTTATGCAATATTCACTCGAACCCCTGCAATTTTGACCCCAGAATCTCGACCGAGTCGGGTTTGGCATGGAAAATGTCTGGGTCCCTGAACTTGAGTGTTTGGATTCAATGCCTTATGTACTACCCATGTTGGCCAATTTCAGGAGAGTACGTCTTACGCATTCAAGTTCCTGGAAGTTACGCCCCATATCTGCGTGCTTTTCCTCCCTGATCACATCCAGTGAATAGTTAGCCAGATTATACGTCCATTCATTTCAGAATAGTGCTGCTTTCAATCGTTAAGTGATCCTGCCTGGAAGTGATGCTCATTTATTTGAGGATAGTATTCTTTCAGCCGCCAGCAGGCGCGGGGTACTCATATAACACAATGAGCCATAGTATTATAATGTACTGCGACCCGGTGTCTGTCCTGCAACTCGTGATGGTCCACGTCGTGACGCTCAAAATAATTCTCGCTATGTCAGTTGGTTTCTTGACATGATCGTGAGTGCCCTCGGTGTATCGCCTAACACGAGCCCAAACCATCCAATTCATCGCAACTCAAGGCATGGACGTGTTGTGCCCCTTTTATAGTCCCCTGACTCCGGTCGCAAGTGCATATGGTCATCAGCGGGCCGCAGACCGACGCTCTCAGGAGCGGGGACCTGCCGGACAAAACTTGAAGCTGAATTTCAAGTCCGGATCACTGCCATTAAACGGGTATCTGCATACTTACTAGTAGCTGAGCTGAAAGACTCGAATTGGTCCCTGTTTACAAAGCGTAACATGGAAATATTCCCGCAGGTAGTACCTCGCTTGGTCGATTTTGAGAGGAGAACCGTGAACGTGCTCAGCAGATGGTCAAGAGTCTTCAAGCGGTAACGTTATAACTTATAAGCTAGCTTCCTGGTGTGGTGATAACAAAAACCTCAATGAAATGGTTTGTTCTCAACTCACCACATTTCGTTGAGACTGCTGTGCCTTGTATCATGTGACGGGCATCAGGATCGTCGCTCACCAAACAGAGAGTAACGGGGATCAAATCAAGAACTTAGATGTATATTCCTTTTCGCCGCACTCGTGGCCTACGGGAATGCGTCAGGCCACGAGTGCGGCATCTTTTTCCTCGCCCTCAGTTCGATTCTCGTCTTGGCCGTCCTTCACCATGATGAATTCGCATGAACAACTTCAAGTGTACTCAACTTGAGTGGCATCAAGATGCTACTAGCTCGTCACGATCGCATGTACGAGATGGGAAGACTTGATTCCGTCTAAATCCAGCACACGCCTGGGTCCATGTGCTCTCATGTTCGACCGCCTCACAATCGCCTGCAGCCTATCAACTCATCGAGAGAACTGCAGAGGTTGCGTTCAGCCGTATGACCCGTCCATTGCTACCAGCAGTAGCGGCACATTAGGACTTGGTGTCCATATACGCTTTGAAACGAATATGTTATCCCACTATTGAAATCTCGGCTGATTTGGCAAAGAAGATGCCTGGAAACCGATCCGCACCATGTATGAGTATGCTATAGTGCCATATTTCGCGAACGTTCACCTGCTGGACCAGACAAGAACAAAGAAAAGGGACGACATGGATCATAAACCCAAGTGGTCGACCTTGTAATTTGGTAGTACCGTACGTCTAGAGTCAGCGCCGCGGAGTTCAAATAGGGTACTACTTCAAGTTGCCTCTCTCCAGCTCGCTTTTTCTTTAGATAAAAATTAAATCGTCAAAAGAATGATAATCTACGAAATCAGACCTCCCGACCGTCGATGGATCGTTGCTTCCCAAACTCGATTCGAGGGAATTAGGTCAAGTACTTTCGTTTCTTGCTGCGCTAGTGCCGGCACGGTGATCGATTGATCCTCTGTACTCATTGGCTCATGTTTATCTCGCTCTCCGAGAGTCTTATTATTGTTTTTGCTTTCCTCAGAGGAAAGAATAGAGAAAAATTTGGCACCCTTTTATTGGTGCGCCGATTGTCCGGAGGTCTAAGGACCGACATGGCTGCGTGGGTGAATATCTCTCTAGGAACTTCCCACCTCGCGCTCACGTTTGTGTTTATATTTGACATTCACCTTGGCTCACTACAGAAATGATCCCTTGCCTGGAAATTTCAGAGGTCTTGCTAGCGATATTCGAAGAGATCTTGGACCACGGGAGGGGCAATCCGGACCTCGCAACCCTCGCTCGAACCTGCCGTTCATTCAGCGAACCAGCCATATCCATCCTCTGGCGCACTCAGACTTCCGTGGTGCCACTGATCTTATGCTTTCCCTGCGACATAATCGACATCCAAGACAGCGAGAACAGGTTTCGTGTGCATGGCAACAGGTGGCAAGTTCTGGTATGTCGTTTTCTAATACGTAATGTCAAGTTTTTTACACTATACTCACCAGCCACATAGAAATTTACAAAGCCTCCATCCATCCAAGATTGGGAAAGACCGCTATTCTATGCTAAATACATCAAAGTCTTGGTAGGACAGCAATGTCAATCTTCATCGCATTCGGTCGTGCGCGCATACGATCTACACCGAAGCTTCACCAAAACACTCCTTGACTCCTGTCCCGCATCACCACTGTTTCCGAACCTTTTCAAACTCGATTGCGCGTCCCTTTTCGATCACCTACCCAGATATCAATTTGTCTCTGGTAGCCTTGCGCCTATGTGTATGGAATTAATGTTCAAAATGTCGAATCCCGAGACACTTCGACTACTGTCGTTCACATATCTGCGTGGTTTCAGCACTGATGATGCCCGTGCATGGAGAGTACGCTTCATTAGGCACTTTTCAGGCATCGAACTTCTCAGAATTGCTATTCGTAAGGGCTTTCTTGTATGATCGACTCCACAACTGAATGATGTTGCCTTATAGTTTCTCATGAATGTTCTGAATGCTTTGTTGCATCTGCGGCGCTGCCAAACCTCAAGTCACTTCGACTGAATGCACTCATGAGTCTATCCACGTTCGCACCTCCATCCTTTGCCAGTGGAAACTTGTCCACCTCGTTTTCTGCCCTCATCGGACTTGAAATAGATAATTTTCCCGTGGACTGGGTGATTGAAGTACTGAAGGTCATTCAGTCTTCGGCATTAAACCACATTTCCATCACTCGAGTCCAAAGAGCTTTAAGAAACGCGGAGATGAATGGTGCCTGGGACTTCTGCGAAGTGATTGCTTCTCGGCCAAGTTGGCGGCAATCTCTACGATCGATAGAATTATCAGCTTTAGGCGAGAAACTGTCGTCCCGGGACATCGAGCATTTGTTGATACTCAAAGAGCTCCGCTCCGTGATGTTGGAGGGCGCGGTCGTGGATGATTCCATTCTGGAGTCAATGGGGAGAGCCTGGCCCAAGCTCCAGCAACTCAGCTGTGCTCTGGGGCGCACGTCACTCACCGTTGCATCTATTGCTACGCTGCGTAGCCTCATCACGTTTGCGAAGTACTGCCCCGATCTCAAGTACTTGAATATTCCACTGGACGCTAGCCAAATCCCCTCTCTTGTCGACGTTCCTAACGTATCCCGTGATCGACACGCCACAACGGACGTGAAGCCGATTCTTGTCGTCTGGGCCCGTCGTCTTCACCAAATTCCGGACGCAGCTAATCTTGCAGACTTCCTCTTGGCGGTCTTCCCTCGAGTCCGGCCCCATGTACAATACGAATCTTCCTCGCCGACTCAAGATGAGCTGATATGGGAGAGCGCATGTAAAACCGTTAACTCACGGCTGGGAAGGGCGTCTGGGCAGGAGGCCATTCCGTGGAACTTTCAAGGATGAAGTAGTTAGTCAATCTTCTGTCCCTAATGCACATGTTTCACTGATCCCTTGTCGATCACCGGACAATGGCTACTAATCGGTCATCTAAAAGCACCGCTGTCACATCGGTTTCTTGATGTGCTACAGGAACTGCCCTTCGAGTTGTCGCGCACGTTTGTCTACAATTCGCGCATGTATGTGCGGATTGTGTCACCAAGTTGGGATAATAATATTACTATGGTGGTATGCATGGTTAGTGCCTTGATGCACCTATGATACTCACTAACCCCCTGTAATCTCAACACCTGAACCTTGGCTGACTCGGATTTGGCACGGAAAATGTCTGGGTCCGTGAGCTTGAATATTTGAGTTCGATGCTCTACGTACTACTCGTGTTGCCCAGCGCGGAGAGGGTATCAATTTCAGACTCAATTAGGATCGTCACTCGCCGAACAAAGAGCAATGGGAATCATATCAAGAACCCAGATTCATATTCCTTTTCGCCGCACTCATGGCCTACGGGAATGCGTCAGGCCACGAGTGCGGCATCTTTTTCCTCGTCGTCAGTTCGATTCTTGTTTTGGTCGTCCTTCATCAACGATGATGGTCTCCCATGGGCGACCTCAACTTGAATGACATCAAGATGCTAGCTTGACACGGTTATCTATATGCATACGAGATGGTACCCACTTCGTCTCCACATAGCCTGATAGGAGTCTCTTGCTCTTCAAAAATTCAAGCAAGCAGGCGGGTATATACTAGAGTCAATTAAGATACGACGATACGACAACGAGCAAAGCAGGTATATATGCACACGAAAACGATGAAAATGTCCGTGGGTTCCAGAAGGAACACAACCTAAGAGAAGCCAAGTCCCCTCGCCTATGCAAGACCGTTCTCTGCCTTGAACCACTAAAGGCTATCGTCAGCATGCTCAAACGGGACACAAAACGACGGGACACGGACCGCGACCATCCGCCGAACACCCTCTTCGATCCCCACTTCGGGCTCGTACCCAAGCACCCGTCTCGCCTTTTCGACATTGTGATACCGTGTCGAGCACGAAAACGCGACCCTGAAACGCGTAAACGTCGGTTCCTTGCCCATCAATGCCGACCACGTCTCCGCCAAATAGCCCAGCGTCATCCCAAACGCCTTGGGGATCACCCACGGCGCGCGCTGTGCGCGCTTGCGACCCTCCTCAGTGGGTGGGTCCAGCGCAAGCCAGACGTGGCGCATAAAGTCCCAAAAGTACACCGGGTCACCGTTGGTGATGAAGAAGACCTGGCCGGCGACTTGAAGGGGATTGGTTGGAGCGAGGTCGAGTGCACCGTCGGAGAATTGGTCGAATCGGTTGCGAACGACGGGATGGAGGGGTTTGAGGGGATCGTGGGGGGCGTTGAAGGCGGTTTCGATGGCTACAGCATTAGGGGGAGGGGTGATGTATGGGCCGAGGGGGCGCGCCTTGCATGTAGGGACGCGTCGGAAAGGGACTGTAGCGGAGATGAGTGGGAGGGCTCTGTGGAGGTTCGAACGCAGATTCGCGTCGACGAGGGTAGCATCTGAGGAGAGGGAGTCGACCGAGGCGCTGTCTGGAGCGGTCGGGTCAACGAGTCTATCGGCTGCGAGTAGGTGGGCCTGGGCGATGTTCCCGACGTAGGTATAGTCGAAAAGGTTGTTGTTGTCTCCGATTTGGAAATGAGTCTGGCCACGCTTGTAGACTTGGTACAGACCGACCATCATTTGTTGGTCGCCGGGACTGAAAAGTACACGCGAGTGGGTATAAGAAAACTCGAAATGGAATACGGGACACTCACCCGAAAATGCCAGCAGGACGCAGTGCGACCGTCAAAAGACCACCTTTGCCGTTAGCCTCGAGGACAAGCGCCTCGCCTTTGGCCTTGGAATCGTTGTACGCATCCAAAGGCTTCTCCGGGTAAGGCGCGCGTTCGTCGAGGTTGATGACATCTTTGCCATCAAACACAACACCTGCCGAGCTGGTATAAACTAATTTTCGGACACCAGCGGCAACAGCAGCGTTTATCACGGCCTGGGTGCCATCGACGTTGACTTTGAAGTAGATGGAAGGGTCCTTGGCACCATGCTGAGGCGAGGCAGTGTGTATGATGCATGTTGTACCAGACTACATAGCTACTCCGTCAACCACACGGTGCTCAAGGACTGAAGACGAACTCACCTTGCGAAGCGCATTGAGAATGTCCTGCTCGTTGGTGATGTTCCCTGAATAGAAGGGGACGTCGTGGTGCCTCTGGACAATGTCAAAGACGGAGACGACGTCGCCACGAGCGACGAGCTTCTCGACGATATGTCTACCGACGAAACCGCTGCCACCGATGACGAGGTAGACGTCCTTTTTTTGAGTGGACATTTTTGTAGTGGAAACTAGTCAACGACGCAACCTTAACATGACACCATTTTCTCGGTTCAAAAACGTGGCTGTGACTTCATTTTCTTATTTGCTCATTTGACCCCTATCACTTTGGCAGTAGAGAACGAGAGCAAGCCATTGGCAGGACTTCTAGGGAAATATGTTTATTTGAGCCATTGTAGGGAACTATGTCCCAAGGGTGTAAGCAATACAAGGGTATCATGATCAATCAACTATTACTGGATCCTCAGTCCCTCATCGCCTGTCAGAATCGTTACGGAGAAGAGTCATCGTAACTCCGAGTGATCGGGTCAACACATTGGAACAGGCACGAAGACTTGGGACCCGAAACCAATAGACTGCCTATGTTTTTCCCTGTAATGCAGAATCATCAACTGACATTGATCATTGAGACTTTCGTACTGGGTGGGTCTGAGACTCGAACAGTGTTTCAACGAGAACGATCGGCGTAGTTGGTATTTATTGTATATACCGTCTAGGGATAAGAACAACGATGGCACTGTATCACTATCCCAAGGTCAAGGCTCGGCCACTTGATACAATTACAAAACCATGGCAAGCTTCTGATATGAACAATGTTGGTCCATACGCTTGGCGCGCCCCACATGCGTCCCCGTCGCACAGGGCGGGTGTCATTGACATGACACGCATAGGAACATCCGCGGTCTGCGAGACGGACAACCAGCAGACCCGGATGCGGGGCGTTGCCCAAGTTATTCCAAGTAGTGTCTCGCCGCCGCAACTGACCACCAAGTGCACACGCCGGCGCACTCAGCTGAACCCTGCCGACAAGCTCTCCTTGTCAATTTCGTGGTCTGTCTGCAAGCGTGATGACAAACATCGATCAGTCCTACGCATCCTATACCTTAGCAAGAGAAAGGGCCGACCTGTGACTTTGATGACCCAGTGGATACTTGTGTGTATTCGTTCTACGTGACGAAAACCACATCAACAAACACGGCAAGACAGGGTGAAGAGAAACGAAGTCTACCCCGTTCACGTCTTCGTAAGTCTTCCTTGACTCTAGTTGGTCTGTGCCGGTGCTTGCTGAGTCCACTTGCCCAGTAGTAAAGTTGACGGATTGAGTCGTCTGAACCACAAAAGTTATTCAAAGGGTCCAAAACGTATCTACGAGGTGGACAGAACCCACAGCTTTGATGTCAGTGACATTTAATTGGATTGAACTTGGCAACACATTCGCGCGAGGTTTGCGGTCGGGGAATGAGTCTTCTTCATTGAATCCCCGACCGTGCTTGACATCGCGTGAGTTGAGGCTACTCATCCACGTCAGTCTCGAGACCTACAGCAAGCAAGTCAAGACCTACTGTCCGAGTAAAGTATTGACATATACTTAAAGGGTCCTTTTAATCAACCATGTGACCATATGGCACCGTGACTTACGTTTGCTGGCTACCATTTGTAGCGGTATCCAATAGTGCTTCGACGGAGCTGCTACAAACTAAGGCACGGTTAGGTTTCGGCCCTCCAGTGTAGTCTTATCGCTGTTACCCACAACGCAAAAATATGTCACTTGCACGACACTGATAACATAACAATGTTTGTCAATATCTCCGCATCAACAGCAAAAGGACACATACGTGAAGGCCAGCCCCCGACCAACAAGTAGGGTAACCACAGTCGGGAAAACCCCGTCGGGTCTAAGCAAAAGACGAATGGGGTAAAATGAG
The DNA here is from genome assembly GCA_038094695.1 of Chiua aff. virens. NCBI lineage: Eukaryota > Fungi > Basidiomycota > Agaricomycetes > Boletales > Boletaceae > Chiua > Chiua aff. virens. Next base: position 20,510 of record JBBPUM010000211.1, read on the forward strand.
TTGTACAACCGAGAGAGAAGAATCCGAGTATGAAAAACCCACGCCACCAGGTGCGAGTAACGCTCTCGACGTAGCGAATAACACATTACCGCAACCACGATGATGTCCGCTACTGCCCCCGAGACTTGACTTATCGCCGCAGTAGCCTGCGATGCCGGCGTAAACATAAGAAGGAACGTGGACTCCCAAACAAACAAACAAAGATAATATATAGCACGAACCTCCATCCGTGCGGTACCAAATGCGGAGAGTCTTGGTTGCGCCAACCTAGGAATATCGCCACATCAGACGAACAGAGAACCGGCAATAATAACTGGCAACCGACATTTGTCCTGAAGCAGCTACATCAATAGAACAAACACATCAGTCGGGTCAGCACACGGCGAAACTCCCAGTTTGAATTCAACCCGAAAACTCACTCAACCCAAAGACTTTTTGGTGTTATCTCACGTCAAGTAAAGTTCGGAACAAGGTACGAAAATGATGGCATACCCAGTGCGATAAATGACAGGAAAAGCTTTTATCATCGAGTCAAAAATCAAGTAATTGTGGATCAATTGAGAACATACCAATACAACTGTCACAGGCCTAGATTCTCGAGTGACTGCATCAAAGTCAGGGGCTGTTCAACGTTCGGCCGACGTAGCGTCAGCTTGTCAAACATACCTTGAAACACACGATGCGTGAAGAAGCTACAGACAAATAACTCAATTTTGTGACACTGCATGATAAGCGAGAAGTTGCTCACAGGTGCGAAATGAACGTGAGAATGACCTGGTGGCCGAGTTACTACTACGAGGACCGCTCGAAAACAGAAGTTACGCACTGATAACATATACTGCACCTAAAGACAAAGTTGATGAAATTAAACCTCGGCGCATGCACGATACGGAGTGTCTCATACGTACACAGAAAGTCCTGCAAGAGTATATGAAGCTCATGCTACGATGAGGGAGTCGACGCTTACGTAGTCGCATATAAAATATCCAGATTGACATCAAAGAGGATGATCAGATAATAGTATAGTCTAGGGGCGTGTGAAATTGTGGAAAGGGTCAGTAGGACACGAGAAACACATACACTTCAGAGACTAGTGCGAATGAGGTGAGGCAAAGCGTCGAGAGGATTACTGGGCAACTCACCTAGAGCTGATGCTGCTGTATCTAACATGCTGTGGGGGGTTGAGGAAATAGGAAATTGCTTGATCGACCAGTACGCTCACCAAAGTGCCGCAACCTGAAGAGGTCAAAAAGGACAAACGGACATAAAGAGGAGTCCCACGTACAAGGTATTTTATCCATTGATAGTCCTTCGGGTATCGTGTATAGTAGATGTATGTCTCTGCACGTGTGTTGTACATCACTTGTGAGCCATCTGTCCAGGATGAGCACAAAAATACGCACGAAAGAAGGTAAGGCCGTAAAGTACGGTTGCAGCCACGAATCCGACGAACAAGACGCCCAGATTTTCAAGTTCTGCGGGAGATGGCAGGTCGGTGGACGACGCAGAGCTCATTGTTGCTGACTGGAGGGCATCGAGGAGGACGGCAGGTCTCGGCAGGGGTTTTTATCATCGACAAACGCAATTCAATCAACTCAGCACAGCCACGCCTCATATATACATGTTTGCTACCTCCTTTGAAACTCCGCGCATGCTAGGATATCCCGTATACAAGCACTAGTAGGTGTCGGACAGGGTTCGAGTAGAGATTGACTGGAAAGTAAAAGTATCCATGAAGTCGGCACAGCCCAAGCCAAATATTGGTGGACACCACGATCAGCGACGATCGGATCATTGGCGTCCCTTGTCCTCAGGTTAGCATTCGTCATGCAACCGGCCACCGAGTCGGACAGTGGCGTCCAAGTTCCTGAGGTACCTTCCCGTAACTCGCAATATTTAGCAGGACTGACGACAGGCCTATCCGACCAATCCCGACGGACAAGCATGCCTCAATCTACCAGCTGTCTCTACAATCACGTGAGTGCATTTCTTCCTGTATGGTACCCATCCTTGCAGGGGCAACCCCAGGTGGAGACAGTGCAACAAATCCCGATCCAAGTCTGATTAGACCGCACTGGTTTACTCGACTGGTTGATCGGCATTTCCCGAGCTTTGCACATCGACATGGAGCCCACTTGAGAGTTCTTCCGGAGGACCCATGTGGTTGCTAGGCTGCCCAGTTTGCACAATGAAACCATCAATCGTATGTAGGTTTATTTCCCAGGGACGTTGCCTCATCTATGTGTTTTAAGTACATGAGCACCGTCGAACCTGCGCCACGACCAGTTGACATGTGATTTATTCTTGAGCAGTCTCCCCTGTCGTATCAGAATGCCGAAACCACATAGTCATATCACTCACCAATGACAGCCCTTACTGACGGCAGACAAGGAATCGTTGAGGGAATACCCACGTTGAAATGTACTCTGAACTCGGCTCCGCGGCAAGCATATTGAGTTCCTGATAATACCTATCCTGCGATTCGCTTGTCGGGTGACCATTAATATTTACTGATTGATCAGGGTACGAAGGAAACCCCTAGGTGGTGAGAAGACATCGCCAATAGTGTCTTATGATGAAGTGATCAC